>RXPK01001515.1:0-95362 GCA_004143645.1 Protaetia brevitarsis
AACTGTGAAGCTGTTTCTGGAACTGTTGAGCTGTTTCGAGAACTGTTTAATCTGTGCTAATCCGGAAAAAACCGGAAGTAAAGTGAATTTAGACTCCCTATGTAAACCTTATGGGATTTGTGCGTCAGAACTGTCCTAGCATATCTACTGTTACTTTAGATGATAAATTAAATATTAAGGCGTATATTCAGATTGTTACCGTGAAAGGTAGGGAAATTAGTAATAAAATGAGAGTATCACGGCGCGTACTATTTACAGGGGCGCTATAGAACCGGCAATACAGTTAAAGAAACAAAAAAATAATCGGGACACAAAGTTTTTTAACGCTTAGGACCGCAAACGTATATTCATCTATTTCGGCAGACGCGGCGTGGGTTATTTCAGTGTATATTTCCAATAGATTTACGTTCGAGGGAACTTAAATGTCGTAGAGACGCGAATAAAATAGGGTTTGTGGGTTTAATTACTGCAACGGGAATTAGATTAGGACAGGGTGATTTAAAAAGCGAGTAGATATTACACTTGACTCGCCGAGCTGATGCACTAGCAACAATGGATAGACATTGCGTGATCAACTCGTCATATTCCAAATAACGTTCACCATTGGTCGATCGACGAGTCCGCTTACATTACGCAAAATTCCAGTTATTGTGTATATGTCATTGTTACTGTTCGTCTTGTGCTTTGGTTATTGTTTTTATCTATTTATCGTATTGTAGTTTTTTTCGGTTTTAAAACCGTGTCGGGGTTTAGAAAACACACAGGCGATATATTTAAATCTCACTCATTCTATTAACACTATACGGTAATTAAAATCTATTAAAAATGCTTATTAACTATATCACTTAACCATACTAATGTCTTTTATTTAGTGTAAACGATATTTATATACATGTACTAATTCAATCGCGCCGCACTATCGAACTCGTAGTCGATTGACTGCCTCCTGGCAACCCGACGCGTTATTTATAGCTGGCGCGCACTTCCAGATTGTTCGGGGGCCTTCTAGAACGTCTCGAAGATTCTAGAGAATATTCTCGAATCTCGACCCGGTGCTGCCCTCTGTTATTCTTCGTAGGTAGTTCTTCTTCCGCTATGCTAGCGCCATCTAGGGACGCCTATCGGAAGCGCCAGTTGAAAAGTTGGCGCCTCGTTACACTGCTCCCTCCTTAGATCTGTTCGTCCGGAACAGGAACTATACTCCATGAAGAATACGAACAGTTCTCTCCATTCTACACGACGAGGTCCGGAAGAAATAGCACGCTACCGTCCGTCGCCTCCCTTCTGCTGACGCGGGTTGTAGCTGCATACTAGGAACTCTATCCAGTATATCGGAAAATTTCTTCGAGCCTATGTTCCTTACGACCCTCCAGTCCAAGGCCATCCAATCACAGCTTATTTTGGCACTCCTGATTTGGTTGATCTCCAGCTCCAACAGCTGCTCTCTTAAACTTATCAGGCTGTCCCATCGTCCGGTAGGTTGCTTGCCAACTGAGGCTTCTTTGGTCACCAAGTAGAATAAAGGCCGTTTTTTTCCTGGCAAAGTGCAGAGCCTTGCCCACCTCAGGGTTCTGGCTTCGGAGATCTTGGACACCACCAAATTTCTTTTGAGACGGTAGCTATCCCCTTGCCCATTCTTAAATCTTGAGGCAACCAATGTGCTAACGCGCCCTCTTCAGAGACCAAAAACAATCCTCCTGAATCTCCGTTGTTACACCATGACGCACTTTGCGGCCATTCCCATACTTGTCCATGAACTCCTCATAGCTGAGTTCTTCTTCGGGGAGTCTACAAACTCGACCATCTTGCTCGTCCTCTTGATTGTCCCCAAGATAAGGAGCTAGGCGATTAAAATGCACCACTCTTGCTTTACCATTGGGTTCTTTCTGATGCGATAGATGACGTCATTAATTCGCTTATCACTTCGTAAGGCCCGTCCCCACGTCGTTGCAGCTTTAGGTGAGAAGCCTCGACGTCGGCTGAGGATTGAAACAGCCAGACCAGGTCTCCAGGCTGAATATCCGCCTTCATTCGCTCTGATGTCGTAGTGTTCTTTTCATGCGGTCACTTGCTTCATGGATATCGCCCTCACCCGATCGTGAATTATCATCCATTCGCCTCCGCAAGTTCGAAACATAGTCATCTCCAACTACTTCTTCATTTGGTTTAAAGGCCGAACTTAAGACTCGCATGTGAAGGCCATTCTTCGTCCAAAAAGGCACACTAGATGGACTTTGGCCAGTGGTTTCGTGGACCGATGGCTCTATACGCAGCAAGAATAGATGTAGCTGGCTGGGGTCCCAATCTCGCTGGTGGTCTGCGACAAACTTTTGGATAGATTTGATAACTGTCCTGTTCATGCGCTCCACCATGCCCCTCTGAATTGCGGGTGCAAGGCAGTTTGTTTCGGGTCTTGCGAATACCCAATATTTTGCACACCCTTGGAAACACTGCCGATTCAAAATTTCGTCCCTGGTCGGAGTGAAGTTCAAGCGGCACACCAAACCGACTGAAAAGTTCTTTAACTAAAGTCTCAGCCACTGTAAACAGTCTCTGATTTGGTAATGGCGTAAGTTTCACCCATTTGCTGAAGTAGTCTACTGCAACCAAGATGTATTTATTTCCAAATTCCGTCGTGGGAATGGTCCGGCACATCAATGCAATCCTTTCAAAGGACTGCCAACGTTGTATTGCCTCATAGGGGCCTCTTTCCTGTTTGGGAAGGTCCATTGGCAGCGGGCAAGTTGTACATCTCCGCACCAGTCTTTCACGTCATTCTTGCAATTAACCCAATAGAATCGCTCTCTCTGACCTTCTCTATAGTCTTCCGGACTCCAAGATGCCCTCCCGATGTTCCATCATGAAGAAGTTTTTAAACTTCGGGAATTCTTGCTTTCGAACCACAATCTGAAGTCTGCTATTGGTCCCAGCTTCGTCTTCTAACACTCGTCTGAGAAGACCATTTTCCATTACCAAAAGAGCCCCACTGAAGCCCAATACGATTTTAGCTCTCGCGAATATGGTGCTACCGTTTTCCAGTTGGCCGCGCTTCGTTGCAATCTTCCACTCCATCACCACGCTTCAAAACTTCGTCAGACTCCTGGTCAGCTCGCATTTGGTCTTCAGTCCATCCTTATCATCTATGACAGTAGTCCTCAAGCAGGTTGCTTCATTTTTCTCTTCGGCACGACAGCAGTGCGTTACAATCCTTGGAACAGGGTCTCCCTCGATAGTGGCGTCAGCGTTTCGATGACTGGTTCCAGGGCCGAATGTTCCGAATCAAAGTCATACTCTTTCAAGACGCTCTATCCATCTGGCAACCTGCCCTTCCGGATTCTTGAAGCGTAGCAACCACATCAATGCGCATGGTCGGTTCTTAACAAGAACTTCCTGCCATAGAGATGTTTTTATGAAAGTGCTCTATAGACTTAACTACGGCCAACAGCTCTCTCCTGGTCACACATAGTTGCGTTCCTCGGTTTCGACAGCACTTTGCTGAAGTAGCCGAGTTACTTTTTCTCGTGGCCATTCTTGAAACTTGGGACAACACGCCTCCGATGCCCACGTTGCTGGCATCAGTATCCCAAATGAATTTTCTTCAGCCTTCTGGATAGCACAAGATGGGCGCAGTGGTCAGCATCTGTTTTAATTCTTCAAAAGGCATCCTGGGCAGCTCTTCTCCAGACGTAGTCTCTGCCCTCTTCAGTTTAGTCTTCGTGAGAGCTTGGCGATGTTAGCAAATCCAGGAACGAATCGTCGGTAATAAGTGCATAGCCCAAGAAAACTTCTTATTTCATGCTTGTCCTTCGGACCGGCCAAGACTTGAACCGCTTCTATCTTTCCCTGGGTCAACCGACACTCCATCCTCTGATACTACGTGGCCAGGTAGTGCACTTGCTTCTGGAACAGGTTGCACTTTTTGGGTTTAAGCTTCAAATTCGCTCCTTTCAATCGCTGAAATACTTGCTCAAATTCTTGCAAGATGGTCCTCAAAAGATTTTCCTAAGACAATTATATATCGTCGAGGTTATACCAAGCCAGTTTCCCAGGATAGTCCTCTCAGTACGTTTTCCATCAATCTTTCAAACGTCGCGGGGAGATTCATAACCCAAATGGCATGACGTTAAATTGCCACAATCCTGTCCGATCGTAAACGCCGTCTTCTTCCTTATCCTTTGCCTCTACTTCGACTTGCCAATAACCACTCTTCAGGTCGAGGGTCGAAAATACCTTACACCCACCTAGGGTATCTAAAGTGTCATCGATTCTGGGCAAAGGATACTGTCCTTCTTGGTTACATTATTTAGTTGTCGATAATCCAGGCAGAACTAGTTGAACCATCCTTCTTCTTCACCAGTACCACTGGAGAAGCCCATGGACTGTTCGATGGTTCAATTACGTCATCCTGCTCCATCATCCTGTATAATTTGTTCTGCTTCGGCTCGTTTCGCCAATGGAATCTTCTGGGGCTTGGCGGATCGGCTGGGCATCTCAGTGTCTATTCGATGTCGTACAACATTAGTCCTGCCCCTCGTGTTCCGGTCTTCTCTTGGAAAAGATCTTGGTAGCGTCCAAGCAGCTGTTTACCGGTATGGCGTTGTTGTGTTGTCAAATCCTTGCAAGACAAGTCAATGAAGTTTTTCAACCATCTAGGAAGCGGACCTGGATTGTTGTTACCGCCATCCTCTTTGTTGACAATCGACGACACACTAGCACAACTTCCCAAAGGTACGCCTTCCTCAGCTTTACTGGATAACTTATTGACGTTCATCAGTCGGACGGGCAATTTTTCTCCAGCTTGTATTCACTGCTTAGCAACCAGTATTCCACGACCTTGACCGCTAATCGCTCCGGTTCCAGCATTAAACTTGCCCTTTGGGAATATCTCCACTCACGCTCGCTTTCACAATGGTTTCACTGCGGCTCGCCACAGTTACTTCTTCTGCAACACTACGCAGGCCGACATATTCTTGCTATGGTTAAGAATAACTTCTTCTTTGCCAACCTTCAACACTCCTGCTTGCAAGTCCAGTTTAAAACCAAATTCTGTCATTATATCCATTCCGAGGATTACGTCTTTGTTCTATCTCTGCAACTACTAACGATACTGGCATGCAGTATCACACAATACGGAAGTGGGCCGTCGTCTCCCCCAACACGTGTTGACTGATTGCCCAGTTGCCGTACGTAGCGTCCACCTGGTTGGATATATCCGGTTCTTCCTTCCACTGCTTTCCGGCCGAAGAATTGTCATTGTTGCACCAGTATCTAGCAGTAAATCTCTCGGTTTCCCTTTACATGCCCATGCACGACGAGGCTGCTAGGTCTCAATCCCACTGGAGCAACAATCACTGGTGTTACTGGGGCATCAGCTATATCAGGTCGACGATCGCGCCTTCCCGTCGGCCCATTTTAGTTTTCCGTGGGCTTTGGTTTTCGTGGATCGGGACACCGACTACGTACGTGCCCCATCCTTCCACATTCCAGCATCGTCTTCCTGGTTGCCTAGTTTGCACGGATTCTATTTTCGTCATCAATTCCGTCATATTATTTTCGTCATCATTTCGTTTATTTCGTCATATATTCCTTCTAATGGCTCTTTCTTCCTCGTGACTCCTTAGAACACGGACGCGAGCAGGTCTTTGACCGATTGCTTCACGGCTTCAAATCTAGTGCTTGAGCTAAAGCCTGGTTCAACGTTTGCGGCCGAGCGAGCTTTACTGCCTGTTGAGTATCCTTATCAAGCAGGCCATCCAGGAATTTTTCCACAGCGAGACTCTCGCACACATCTTCCGGTACCGTTGGGTACGCACTCTTAACCAGACGAACGACGTCAGCTTCATACTCTTGTAGAGTCTCGTTCGACTCTGACAGCGCTTTTTTAACTGCGAGCGATATACTTTGCTGCAGGTGTTTATTACCGAAGCGCACTCCAATTGATTAAGTAGCGTCTGGGAATTTGTCGCTCCGTCGAAGGAATAGCTTGGAGTACCTTCAACGCATCGCCGGCAGAGCTACTGATAACATGGCTGCTTTTGGTAGCCTTCCGCAGCCATATACCGTAGCCGTGGTGTCCAGCAGCGTCAAATAGTCTTCCAAGGGAGTCTTCCCGTCGAATGTAGGCAGGTCACATTTATTTTTGACCGTACAGATGGGCACTGATATTTCTGGGTTCCAACTGACGGTTTTCCGTATTGGTTGAATTTCGGTTTCTTCCGTGTTCGGTATGGTTCCAGAATGAATTTGTTCTTCCAGCAGTTTAATGCGACCGTCCAATTCTTCAATCATTCTAGATTTTTCTTCCTGGAATTTTTCGTCGATTTCTATTCATTAATTCTGTTTTGACATTAATAGAATTTTCTATAATTTTTTTCTTCAATTTTCTAGAATTTCTATATATTTTTCTCGTCCATGTTTTCAATTTTTTCCAGACTTTCTCTTCTAAGTTGCGAGAATTTTCTAGAACTTTTCTCTTCTAAATTGCGAGAATTTTCCATAACTTTCTCTTCCAGTTTTCTAGAATTTTCTATATTTCTTCTCGTCCATGTTTTCAATTTTTTCTAGAACTTTCTCTTCTTAGTTTTCTAGAATTTTCTATATTCTTCTCGTCCATGTTTTCAATTTTTCTTCTAGTTTTCTAGATTTTTCTGAGAATTTTCTAGAACTTTCTCTTCTAAATTGCGAGAATTTTCGGTAGTTACTTTTAGAAGTTCGCCATACCACCAGACACTTCAAACAAATATGTCTCAGGATCTTCACCAGCTGCTTCTATTGCTCTTTCGTAATTCTCGACTGAAGCTCGGCCTTCCTTCCACTCGTATCTTCATCCCTTTTCTTCTAATTCCCGTTTGAGATCTACCACTTTCAAATCCACTAATTTACAGTATTTTGCTGCCATTGTTTCTAATTACGCACTATTAGTCCACTAATATATCGCAAATTACCACACCCTGACACCAATTGTAACGTTTTTTCGGTTCTTAAAACGTTGTCGGGGTTTTAGAAAACACACAGGCGATATATTTAAATTCACTTATTCTATTAACACTTTTACGGGTAATTAAATCTATTAAAAATGCTTATTAACTATATCACTTAACCACTAATGTCTTTATTTATGTAAACGATATTTTATATTACATGTACTTAATTCAATCGCGACCGCACTATCGAACTCGTATCGATTGACTGCCTCCTGGCCAACCCGACGCGCTTATTATAGCTGGCGCGAACTTCCAGATTGTTCGGGGGCCTTCTAGAACGTCCTCGAAGATTCTAGAGAATATTCTCGAATCTTCGACCCGGTGCTGCCTCTGTTATTTCGTCGTAGGTAGTTCTTCTTCCGCTATGCTAGCGCCATCTAGGGACGCCTATCGGAACCGCCAGTTGAAAAGTTGGCGCTCGTTACAGTATATTATTTCGTTCCAATATTTTATAAATTAGTCTTTATAAAGGCTCTTTGGTGCATCGTTCTTGTTAAATACGTAAGTAAATTGACGAAATAGTTTTATAATGTGTGTATAAAATTTTCGTTTTATAGGTTACATTTGTATATATTGTAGAGAGTCGTTTCTTTCTGCTTTTCAATATGAAAAATTCACCTCCTAAGAAAAGGGTTGCAAAACATTTTTCAGTAGAAGATAAAGAGAGGGTTTTAAATATATTTAAGGCCTTTCAGGAGCAGCCAGATACTTCGAAAGTAACCAATGTTGAAATGACAGCAAAAGCAGCAGGTACACACATAAAATCTGTCCACCTGATAGTGAAATCTTAGTCATTCAATTAACCATTCAGCTATCTTGCTAAAACTCGGAAAGGATAAACTTTAATGCTGTTTTTTTTTTATATGTATTGGAGAACGTAGTGTTTACAATATCTTGAAAGAGTATGAAACTCATCATAAATTCCAGCCGCCAAAAAAAATACCACAGAAAAAGGCCTGTGCTAGATAATGTAGATGAGAAGACAAAAAATTCTATCCGAAGAGTTGTCCATTCTTTCTTTTTTAAAAACGAACCCCCAACTGTCAAGAAAGTCCTTGCGGTAATAAATGAAAATGATGAGCTTCCTAATTTTAACATAACTTCTCTGAGATTGTTATTGAAAGAATTGAACTTTCGGTAAGTTAAAATGAAGATATTTATTTTACATATTGTGTTTTCACGTTATTGGAATAGAGAAAAAGATGTGGGAATTGGACAATGTAATAGAACTTCACGTAGAACCACTTATAATTACCAGTGGTAGTGATTCATCAACCACCTCATCTTCTGAAGAATATGATTACTAATTTGCAGATAATAATAAAGGATAATATGTTTTGTTTGATATATTCTTTTTATAACAGACTGGATGATTATGTTAATTATGATATTTCAATAGCTTTTAATGAAATTGTAATATGTATATAATAAATTATATTAATGTGTACTTGCTTTGTGATTACTGTGAATTAAGAATGCATTGTTATATTTTATTTTAATTTAACCATGCATTTTAAGGATTTCAATCTTCCAATTTTCTTGTCTAAATTGAATCATTTTGTTTTTAATTGATTATCTAAATCTTACATACATTTGCCCATATGTTTCATCATTTTATCTTATAACTCGTCACCGATGTTTAAGATTTTTTTTTAAGAAGTACTTTATACTACAAATTGTTAAATATGAATTTTATTATCGTATGTAGTCCTCAAGAAGACTAAATATAGAATACTTGAAAACTGGGTTTAAATTCAAGGGGAGTTTAAAAATGTTCTTCCTGAATGCTTCCCACTACTTATACCAACTACAAAATACAGCCACAAAATTAAATTTCTTTGTTTAATGAAGTACCTACGAAAGTGTGGTATTTAATTATTTTGAAATCTATGAGTTATTAATATCATTTTTTTTACAGTAAACTATACATACTTATTTGTCTTTCATCATATGAGAAAATAGGCTCCGGCAGGAAGGTATGGTGTTCTTGAAAAGAACATACAGTTATTTTCGACTACATTTGAAAATTTATTATTTTACAACATTACTGGTACATTGGCTTTTGAGTAATAAAATAACCAGCTGCGAAAAATTGCATCACTCAGGTGGTATCCATTTGTGTCGATGCATTCTTGTAGACGATTGGTAAAATTGTGTCCCATAGTCCGATTCCAACATGACAGCGGGAATCGTTTGAATTCCCGCATTGTGGTGTTGGAAAGAGCTACAAGACTACGTACCGATCTTGCTGAAACCAAACTGTGTGGAAGTTAATGGGTTGTCTTCTCAACTAAGGTCCAGTAATTTAGGTTCGAGATACACCATATCGCACTCTTTCGGAGTCCAAAGAAGCTCTTGTGGGTTATCGGATGACCAGTATCAAAAATTCTGTTTGTTTACCATCCCCGATAAATGAAGTGAGTGGGCCTTATCACTCATAATCACAACAAGATCATCTCTCAACAATTCTAACATCCTTTCTGCGAACCTACGTCATGTTGCCAAGTCGATCTGCCACAGTTCTTGAATTAAACTTAAATATTTGCGACCTTTGAAAAACAATGTACAACTACCATTGCGCATGCCGCTTCGTTCTAAAATCACCATACCTCCCTGCTGGAGCCTGTATTTTTGAAAAACTTACAATATATTAAATTATATATATTGTAGGTTAGGTATTCACTACAAATGTTAAAAACTGACAGACTTGTAAAATTTATACATTGTGAATCGGATTTTCGAATCTTGACGTCAATGCGGCGTTGCTATTGCATCTGTTCGGCGATAGAGGTATAGGGGGTCGGCTTCATAAAGCGGAATTGAAAAGTATTATTTATAACAAATTTGTAGGTACTTTTTGGAAGGGTCTAAAAATTGTGGTACAAGGGCGGCTTTTGTTGTTTATGATAGGGATGTTGGGGATCATCGTAATAATTTTTAGGCAGAATCAGTTGCAGTAAATCAGGCAGTATGTTATGTTGGGCGCGAGTGGGTATTTATACGGAATGTGCAAATTATAACCGATAGTTTATCTGTATTAGAGGCATTAGAGAATTGAAAAAATCGACCGATTTGCTATTAGATACTTGAG
Organism: Protaetia brevitarsis; assembly: GCA_004143645.1. Taxonomy (NCBI): domain Eukaryota; kingdom Metazoa; phylum Arthropoda; class Insecta; order Coleoptera; family Scarabaeidae; genus Protaetia; species Protaetia brevitarsis. The sequence goes on from RXPK01001515.1 coordinate 10,075, forward strand.
ATATGTTACGCGAGGGGGTATGAAACTTTTTTTGGACTAGGGCTCACGTGGGTACAATCGATAACGAGAGAATGGATCAATTAGCATTGCTTAGACTACGGGGTTTAAGATGAAATGTGAATAATAAATAAAGTGTATACATCATACCAGAATAACGCAACTGTCTACAGCACAATCCCCGATCGAAAACCATGGGTTTCTTCAATTCGTTCGGCTTTATGCAGCGTATGAAGAACGGTTGACAGTTCGATAGGGTTTTCATGAGCGAATCCAAACTCTTCTTGAACTGCGTCGATAAAGTAGGCGCCCTTTTCCTAGTTTCCGATCCCATGCCTATATCATCGGAGAATAAATGCTGCAAGAAAGTATTCTTCGATATCGTGACTAGTTGGAGCAGATCCGCGCTGAACGTATCCCTATTCTTCTCCAGAAACGCCCTGGTATCGTAGAAAACCACCCCGGCGAAGTGATTCAACCCGAAACTGGTATTAATATCGGATTTCGGTTTCAAGTAATTCCGGTGATTCCCGTGAGTTTTATGCAATTTCGCCAACATGGTCTGATCCGTCCCTTTGGGGAATTTGCTCTCCTCATCGATCAGAGCCATGATGTTCAACTGTTTCACCGCTATCAGATCTAGAGCGTCTTGATTGTCGACGAACTCGATGTGTTGCCAATTTATCGCCTCCAAGTTATACTCCTCTTGTTCTAATTTAAAGATGTGACGCACGAAGAACTGTTGCAAATTCTCGTTCGCGTAGTTGATGCAAAACTGCTCGAAACTGTTCTGATTGAAGTTCTCAAAGCCGAAGATGTCCAACACGCCGATCGACCTTCTCTGTCTCTCTTTAGCCTTGTGTATCGCCGTGTTGATCTTCCTGACTATAAAGATGAACATGCGCCCATAGATGCCTTTAACGAAAGCGTCTCGTACGTCGACGCTCTGTTCACGTGATAATGTCGAGACTACAGTTTCCCCGTGGGCGAATAAAGTCTTACGAGTTAACGCGTCCACTAGGGGCTGTACTGGCACTCCGAGAAGATTGGCAACGCGTTTGGACGTTCGTTTGATGGGGATTTCCGTGGCTTAGTTTGTCCCGACCGTAGTTTGTATTTGATGTTGCGGGTATGTAAGGGGTCGCTATATCTTAGATATCCAAATCTCTTGATCGGAGAATAGGAGGACCTTCATGGCGCTGCGGATGTCTGCGAATTCTGCCGCGTCTTGTCTACCCTCGCAAGTTATGCAGCCACCCTAAGAGAGATTTGGAACTTGTTGAATTAACAAAAATATTTTTGAAATGAGGGTGATTCTTATTTTTTTATTTTTCATTTTTCAAACAATATTTTATTAAATCTATACGAATTTATATGAATCTGTGTAGTTATTTTCGCCTTCAATCTGCGGTGAGATTACAATACAAACTGCCTTATACCGATAATATAGGTTAAAATAGCGATATTGTATTTGCCCCTCGTTGGGCGCCAAATATTTTTCCTGTATTAAAAGAACGGCCAATAATTTACAAGTCGTACAGCATCTGTTGTCCTAAGAATTGTTATCAATAAGATAACAAATAAAAGAGAATATATGTATAGTGATGTAACGAATATTCGATTCGCGAAATCACATGTTTTAATTTCGCATTCGCATAAATATGCGAATACTACGAATAAAAAGTTATCTGTTAAAATGGATATTTGAAGAAAAAAATATTTAAATTCATTGAGATCCTAAAACAACCTTTACATTAGAATAGTTGTAAATTGAGAGCTAATAGATGGCACTGGATAAAGTTAAAAAGTCAATATTCGCATTCGCGAATGTCTAGTGCACATATTCGCATTCGCGAATGTGTAAAATCACGTATTCGTTACATCACTAATATGTACACAAGTAAAGGGCGGGGGAGCATCTACTCTCCTATGTTCTTCCACCACACCCCTAACAACGATGTAGTAGAACTAACGTGTTCACATTTCGCTCAAAACCAATGGGGAACAACACTGAGTAAGAATGTGTTATATTATTAACATTTACTTTGCGAGATTATTAACCAATGTCTTGGCGCAAAGTTCCATGCATGAAGGCTTATCAAAAAAACACCAAGATAAGAATTACTGTTATATGTATAATACCTATTTATCGTCCTTAACAAAGAGATTATTAGACATGGGTAATAAATTCCTATAAGATGTCAAATAATAGATCTGTCCATCGTTGGGCGTCAAAAATTTTCGTACGTGAGTACATCATAAATCACCAAGGAAAGAACTATGCTGCTGTACAGTATTTATTGCTCTTAACACAAACACTACAAATGGATAAATACAAGGAGGCAAGTAAGATATCGATTGATATATTTACCCCTCGTTGGGCGCCAAAAATTCCTATATATGAATATGCATACAAAAACAATAAACTGACTATTATTGTCTGTCTGATTTTATAATCAGATACAGACATATTCAAATCAAGGAATTTTATATAAATCTATATGAATATAATTTTTACGCATCTGTGTAAGTAAAATAGCAATAATATTTATTTGCCCCTCCTTTGAAAGACCAAAAAAATTCGTTAGATGTAGCTAATACCCGTGTTTGTATTTGCATAGGGCTGTACAGTAGTTTATTGTTGATAATAATGATAAGAATAAAACTATTTGCCCCTAGGTGGGGCCAATAATGTCTTCAGAAAACGTAAGAAACAAGGTGACAATATCTGAAGCTTAAGAGTATTTAAGGCTCACAAGAAATTTTAATGATGTTAACGCATCGATGTCATGCTTTAGTCGAATAGCATATGAAGAGCGAAGATTTCCAATCTGGTCTGATAAAAAAAAAAAAGAAAGAAAAGATAGTTTTTTATCTAATGTTTTGTCGTTAGACCTTGGTACATATTAAGGATATTTTACGTAAAATGCCGTGACAGATTTGCTTTGTCTTTGAGAAGATTAAAAAAGATTTTGAATTATTGTATTCTGCGTTTTTTTTTACATTACATAACGGTTTAGGTAAAACCTGGCTTATCATCTAGTGTTAATTTGGAATCTATTAAAAGACATATTGTATGCATTAGAGTTAAAAACTGCCTATATTGAAATAGTGACATCATCAATCTGCTCCACGTTGGGCGCCAGAAATAATATTGTCATTTCAAGTTATTAATTCAACTTAATTGCAATAAAGGTCCTTTACAAACCGACGGAACGACTTCAGCTTTTAAAGAAAGTTACAAATTTAATATAGAAAAAAATATATAGCACAAGAAAATGGCCGAAAAGGCACTTGTTTGAGTAAAGAGTACAGAAGAAGAATGAAATATAGCTAATGTCACATTTGCTAACAAAAAAACGTAGATGAGATCGTTGATAACGTATTCAAGCACCAAATTCTTTATATTACTAGTTGCCCCACATTGGGCGCCAAAAATAATATGATTTTAAGCGTAACTGATTAATTAATCGCGAAAATCATAAACTGATACTCTAACACTATTTTTTCTACGAGTTAACATATAAAAGGATCTTTCACCAATAGTAAAAAACTTCAAAATTAGCAACAAATAAAATAATTGCTTAAGAGTTGGTCAAAGAATTAGCTTAAGTTTTATAGTTTTTTTTCGCAGTTTTGGTAGTTTCTTGGAAAAAAAGGTATGCATTTTTTTATTAATGGTGAAATTAATAACTTTTCTTTCCAAATTTCATATTTGCAAAGTAAAACCATCAATGTATTTATTCATGCAGCAAATTCTTTATATTACTGGTTTCCCCACATTGGGCGCCATAAATAATATGATTCTAATTAATTTAATCGAAAAATTAATAACTGGATTCCAACAGATTTTTTTTCTTGATTAGTTAATGATCTTGACGCCAACAGTAAAAATTTTAAAAATTAGCAAAAACAAAACGAATATTTGTTTTGAGGATCGATAAAATAATCGTGTCCTTTTCATATTTGCAAAATAAGAACCACCCCCAGTATGTTAGAAGACATATTTTCGATCATATATAGATTGTTTCAAAGATGGTAAGCAAAAATAATCAAATCATATTTTTTCTAAGCCGATATTTTAAAAGAAAAACTTACCCCAGTTATGTGTTTATATTCACTAGCGTCCCTAAGTTCCAACTTTTTCTTATCTCCTTATTCAAACCGGCCAATAGCACACTAGAACACGTGATAATTCCTTTCATTCCGGATTCTGCGAGACAATTCTACTCTTCTCCAACAATATTGCTCGATCTAGCTCCCTCTATAACACCACTACTAGTTGAAGTGTATATCGATGTATTTTCCCAACCTAGAACTGTTATCGTTTCGCACTGTTTTGGCGTTCCCGAAGGCTTCCAAGATGGGTTAGCCTCCAAGATCTGCTGCTCAATCCAGGAATGTTTCCGCTAATGCGGCTAGGTTTGCTAATATAAGCTTCGTGCTTTCAGTTTTTCCCGCACCAGATTCACCCGAGATGACTATGACATTGATCCTGTCCGTATCTCCTCATGTTGGCATAGCAGTTATCACCGATTGCGAAGATGTGTGGCGGCAATTCCCCTATCTTCCTCTCCTTGTAGAGTTTTATCTGTTCGGCAGTGTAAATGGGAAGGATTTGGTATGGATTGACGGCGACCAGTATGGATCCTGTGTACGTCTGATGAAAACGGATTAGAAAATGATCGAATTTTCAAAGAATCTTTCTACTACATTACAATGGGATTCTCATTGTATTTATGAGCAATTTCTGAGGTTCCGGCTTCGGCAGATCTCCGAGGCTGATCATGTCTTCCACGCCGTGAATGGAGTGGTGTGCATCGCTTTGATGCGCCGATCCGGTTGTAACCAGTGCTCGTGGCCGTCGTCATCTCGGACCGCTATTCGTCTACCTTCGGCCGATATCACTTGAGCACCTATAGCCACATCGAACTCCACGCCTGATATCGGCTCTATCCAAATGTAATCACCCTGTATATATGTGAGAAGAAAAACAGAATTTAGATATGGAAGATGGTAAAAAGATGTCTTCTTAAGTATAGAAATCTTCATATGTGTCACAGTTGTCAAATAAGTACACAGAGATTCAAATGATTGTCAATGCCGCTCCTATAGGTAGTAACAGGGTTGTAGTATATGCGCGCGTATTTTGTAATAAAGGTTTGAACTAAGTCAGTGTTGGAACATAAGTAAGTTAAACGGATCTGTCATAACATAAGGAGAACGTAACTATATTTGAACTCGCATTATATAAACGACTATGGATTGGTGTTTCTGCTTGTAAAATGAATGTAATTAATTTAACTTTACCAAATTATGATTTTAGAATTCAGTACTAACTGGTGTTTAACTAAATTTATTTATTACATACTTTAAATTATAACATACAATTAGTATAATTATTAAGTGACAAAACTGCATCTCTCAGTTCTTCTATGGTATGCATGCGGTTTCTATAGATCCTATTTTTTAGATAGCCGAACATGAAGTAATCTAATGGTGTTAGATCAGGCGATCTTGGTGGCCATCTTTGTGCTCTAACGAACCTGTCAGCAAAAAACTATTGAAGATATTGCCATGTTTGTCGAGCAGTATGTGCTGGAGCATTATCGTGCTGAAAATAACCTGCTTCAAGCTCACTTTCTTGTAACTCTGCAATCAACAATTCCAACATTTGTTGGTAACGTTGGGCTGTTACAGTTTCCCCGAAGAAAATTGGCCCTATTATTCGTTACCTGGACATAGCTAACCAAACTCCAACTTTACGGGATGCAATTGCGTTTCTCGAAATTCGTGTGGATTTTCTGCAGACCAGATATTGATAGTTTTGTGAATTGATATAGCCTGTTAGATAAAACCAGGCTTCAATCCGAGAAAAATGATTTGTTTAGCAAGTCATCGTCCCTTAAATTGTTATTAAACCAATGACAATATTTCCATCGCTATCGTGATCTAATGGTAATAATTCCCTGTACCGTAGAACTTTCTAGGGATGAAAATGTAACTTTCTTTTGACAGCTTATTGCGCTGAAGTGTATGATAAGCCTATAAAATTATAAAATGTAATAAACTATTTCACTTAATGTTAATATTTTTTTTACCTGTTTGTTGAGCTATTACCACAGATAAATTCCCTTATTTTCTTACAGCATTCAGAAATACTATTGTTGGTGATGTAAATGTAAACGATTTGAAAAAAATTATAAGATAAATAATCGAAAGATACTACAACACGCACGCCAATGTCGCTAAATGTCAAGAAAATTCATTTAATGTATGTGAATTTGTATGTAGCTAACTTCGCTCATTAAATTGGTAATAAGTATAGATAAATTTTTCCGGAAAACAGTTTTTTTCTTACGACAATCATTTTGAATCACATGGTATGTTCTAAAATCAAGTTACCTTCTGCTAAAGTAGCAATGTTAGATAATAATGTGATTCAGTTAGAACCTGTTTTGTTTCCTGATAAGTCCACCTTTACATGACAAGGTCATGTTAATCGTCAAAACTGCCGCTATTGATTGAGGGAAAATCCACACTGGAGTATTATTTTTATTAAAATTAAACCAAATAGCAAAATCTTGTGAGCGCTCCTGTATATCATATAAGACCAAATCATGAATGTTTGTAGTTACCTCATTAACTGGTCCGTAAAGTAAAGAGAAGCGTAGTTTCAAAAAATTGGAAGCATTCATATACCATGTGATTCAAAATGATTGTGGTAAGAAAAAAAACTGTTTTCTGGAAAAATTTATCTATACCAATTACCAATTTAATGAGCGAAGTTAGCTACATACAAATTTCATACATTAAATGAATTTTCTTGACATTTAGCGACATTGGCGTGCGTGTTGTAGTATCTTTCGATTATTTATCTTACAATTTTTTTCAAACCGTTTATATTTACATCTAATATCACCAACAATAATATTTCTGAATACTGTAAGAAAATAAGGGAATTTATCTGTGGTAATTAGCTCAACAACAGGTAAAAAATCAATATTAACATTAAGTGAAATAGTTTATTACATTTTATAATTTTATAGGCTTATCATACACTTCAGCGCAATGAGCTGTCAAAAGAAAGTTACATTTTCATCCCTATAAAGTTTCTACGGTACAGGAATTATTACCATTAGATCACGATAGGCGTTTGGAATATTGTCATTGATTTAATAACAATTTAAGGGACGATGACTTGCTAAACAAATCATTTTTCTCAGATGAAGCCTGGTTTTACCTAACAGACTATATCAATTTACAAAACTATTGTATCTGGTCTGCAGAAAATCCACATGAATTTCGAGAAACGCAATTGCATCCCGTAAAAGTTGGAGTTTGGTTAGCTATGTCCAGGCAACGAATAATAGGGCCAATTTTCTGCGAGAAAACTGTAACAGCCCAACGTTACCAACAGATGTTGGAATTGTTTATTGCAGAGTTACAAGAAAATGAGCTTGAAGCAGGTTATTTTCAGCACGATAATGCTCCAGCACATACTGCTCGACAAACCTGCCAATATCTTCAACAGTTTTTTTGCTGACAGGTTCGTTAGAGCACAAAGATGGCCACCAAGATCGCCTGATCTAACCCCATTAGATTACTTAATGTTCGGCTATCTAAAAAATAGGATCTATAGAAACTGCATGCATATCATAGAAGAACTGAGAAATGCAGTTTTGTCACTTAATAATTATACTAATTGTATGTTATAATTTAAAGTAATAAATAAATTTAGTTAAACACCAGTTAGTACTGAATTGTAAAATCATAATTTAGTAAAGTTAAATTAATTACATTTCATTTTTACAAGCAGAAACACCAATCCATAGTCGTTTATATAATGCGAGTTCAAATATAGGTTACGTTTTCCTTATTTATGACAGATCCGTTTACTTTCTTATGTTCCAACACTGACTTAGTTCAAACCTTCATTACAAACACGCGGCATATACCTACACCCTGTTACTATCTAGGAGGAGCGGAATTGACAATCTTTTTGGATCTCTGTGTATTTTCTGCTCACTGTTCTGTGTATTTTACATCGAAAAAATGCCATGTATAGCCTTCATTTTTGGCAATAAAATGTCACATACCTGACAAGATCACTAAATTAAGTAAAACTATAGAATAGTGAATTTTTTGCCGTAACATGCTAGAGTTTTCTTTGCACGACCTTGTATATTATTCAGACTCCTAACCTGCTGCCTAATAAATGAAATTTCATATTCAAATTTAGTTCAAAAATAGTCTCCTAAAAACTACTATTCAAATGTTCGTATAAATACTTCTTTTTATAGACATACAAAAAAATTGACAAAAACATCATCTGCCTTTTACATTTGAAGCTATATATATGTATATTTGAATTCTAATCTTTCGTGGTACATTAGATTTTTATAATTAATACTGATATTTATTCCAGTAGATTTGTAAAAATCATTTTGTATATTGACCATTTCACAACCTAAAAACCTCACGTTTCAAATAAACAAATTCGCAATCACATTGCGACACCATTAACTTGCCACAATTAATTAATTACGAATTGCAAGTTGTAAAAGTAAAGGTCACCTCTTATTAAAAGTAAATTATAGAAAAGTTGCATTCGATTTTAAAAGCATCCTTCGAGCACTTGCGTCATTAAATTCAATCATAACTTATATCTATTAATACAGGTATACATAGATGCAATCTTGTGTATGTACACTTCTCACAGGAAAAATCGGGACACCTACAATTTAAAATTTTCAAATTTCTTGATTGTAAATGCAACTTTCAGAGGACGTATTCACTTATCATAGTCATAAATCACTTAATTATGTATATTACTGCGATCAAAGGTAACGACTAGAAATTTAAACAGAAAAATAAATATATAGAGAGAAAAAGGTTTATGTATAGAATAAACAAATAGGAGTTTCGGTGCCGGCGTTTCCTTTAGAAATACCAATGAAAAAAAATACATAACAACAAAAAGACCTCTTGAATAGACGGCTTCATTTAGAAATATGTTTGTATTTAACTTGTTTGATGTTATGTACAGATAATTCTTTTCTAAGAAAAAATGTGGTGATGGGATTTTATTATTTAATATTATGTTACTTGTTAGTGCTGCTTTGATATTAGTTACTTACTTCGATTTATGCTCGCGAGTATTAGTTTAGCAATAGACAATATGTCAGTCAGCCTCCTCAGTTTTGGGATAATGTGACTTTCACAGATTTATTGACTACACTATTATTGATGTATTAATTACTATTTTTGTTTAATATTCTTAAATATTGTATTACTATAAAGTTTCCTTCTATCTATAAAAAAACTACCAAAACCAGGTTTAAGATTATTTATAAAATCCTTAAATAAAGCAATTAAGTTCGCAAAGAAATTATTTATTTTATGAACCCTCCGTTTATTGTATTTTCAGGAAATATATTTTAGCTATCGCCTGTGTAATCTGACGTCGTTGATCTATTTTCTTGAGATATGGCCAACACTGGGTCTCTTTACAAACTGTCTTTATGCACAGGTTTATTAACAATTATTTAAAATATTATTGGATTTATAATACATAACAAACATTGTAAGAAAGCATATTGTTCGTCAATCTCAGTTAGTGCTAAAATATTTATTTTTGAATTTGATACATTTAATACTTTTTCGTTGCTACTGCCTGAAGCTGTGTTACAGACCAAAAGTGTTAGCTATATTTCAATAAAGTAGAACGACATTCGATTACACAGGCGATAGTTAATATATATTTCTTGAAAATACAATAAACGGAGAGTTAATAAAATAAATAATTTCTTTGCGAAATTAATTGCTGTAAAAATGTTTTAAATAATTTTAAACTGTTTTTGGTAATTTTTTAAAACACAGAAAAATATTTTGTAGTAATACAATATTTAAGAATACTAAACAACAACAATAATGAATACATCAATAATAGTGTAATTAATCAATGTGAAAATCACATTGTTCAAAAACTCAGGAGGCTGATTGACATATTGTCTATTGCTAAAGCAATACTCGTGAGCATAAATCAAACTAAGTAACTAACGTAGTAATAGGTAATATAATTTTAAAATCCCATCGCCATATGTTTTCTTAAAAAAAGAATTATCTCTACATAACATCAAACAAGTTAAATACATATACTTATGTTTATTTCTTATGTATTTTTTTGCATTAGTATTTCGGTATTCGGTATTTCTAAGGAAATACCGCCACCGAAATTCGAATGTGTTTATTTAATGTATAAACCTTTTTCTCTATATATATTATATTTCTGTTTAAATTTTTAGTCTTTACCTTTGATGGCAATAATACACACGAAGAAAGTGATTTATGGCTTTGATAAATGTTCTGAAAGCTGCATTTACACCCAAGAAATTTTAAAATTTAGGATTGCTGATGTCCCGATTGTTCCTATGAGAAGTGTATACGTATGTATAAAGAAGAAATAAATATGTTTCTTAAAACGAAAATGTAACATTTTAGGTGCCTCAATAATCGGTTTTAAAATCTATTCAACAAGATTATATTGATCGGTATAGTTAGGGTAATAAAATAAAGGTTACATGGCTTGTATCTCTGCTAAATAAACAATTATTTGTAAACTGTTTTCCCTAGTAGGCTAGAAATATTTTTTGTTCCAAGTACATAGAGAATGCTTTAATTTTTCATACCATTTTTATTGTTGATATATCACTAACCAACTCAGGAATAAAATAACTGTTTCATTACAGAAAAACTAGAAAGACAGAAAGAAATGAATAGGCTAATACTTGAAATTAAAAGTTTTTAGGTCAGTTAATATTTTAGGGATGTAATAAAAACACACTAGGTTAGGTATATGACATTTCTTTCATTCGTTTCATTTTTTTTTTTATTAATTCGCCTTGCAGTTCTCACATTATGTTTTCACCAAATTATAAAGCCGTATTTTACAATAACACTCGATGATCGTTTGTACTTAATAAGATTGGATATTCCACAAGGATCTGTCTGCGATATGATGAAATATGAAATTACCAACATTTTTAATATCTCAAATCAGCTGATTACTATTAATCCAGCTGAAATAGACGAATGTCATATCTATGTTTTATAGAAATATTCTTTCGTTGCTTTATATTTATTTTCTCTTAGATTTCCTATACTAAAACTGCAGTAAGCACTCTTCACAATGAAGAATATGAAAAAATAATACCACGTACCCATAATAAGCAGATTGTAGTTCGCTCTTACTGATGGAAACTGATGTCACTACCAGAGATAATATGTATTTAGACAACAAGACATTCAAACGCTAATTCACATTTATAGATTCACCACAAACCTCACTGAATGTTCTCTTCACATTCGAGCTCTCTTGTTAAGCAGTCCAAGGAAATATTTTTATACACACACGACATATTAGTCAATAATTCGGGTAACTTCACATTAATAAAGGATGACTTACTAAAAAACTTTTTTGTCTAAATAACACTGCAAAACAACTTTTCGTTTTACGCCTATATTTTTCGTTTTCACTTCAGTTCTGAAGTGATATTTAACAGTTAAAAACGAACTGCAACTGACAGCGATTTTAAAATCTTCTGTGTTTATATCTCGGAGTCAATTTGAGGTTATGCGTAGGTTAAATTTTTAAATATTTCAAAACGTAAAATACATACCACAACCATATCCTTGGTTTTTGATATTATAGAATATAACAACATAAAACGAAAAGTGCTATATATAGTGTTATAGTATAACTGCAAGGACGCAAAAATAACACGATTTATAAGCCTCTCAAAACAAAATACTGATCCGTTAAATCAAATCTGTTTGACACGGCATGCATCAAAATGGCGATTTCTTATACAACATGAAGTTTGTGAATGCGCTAGCATTATTGCCAACATTTTCAAGTAGAAAAGATATATTTTTGATGCATGTGTCCTTGAACTAAATCCATTGCACTGACAAAATTTGAGTGTATAGCAACCAGCAAGCAAAATATTTTTTTGTATAAATTATCAACTTTTGTTAAGTAAATTTAAATTAAAAAAAAAAAGTAGGTAATATTTTATTCACAGTATACATTTTTATAGTGACTGAACTCTGAGTGTGTCTAAATTTATGATCACACACATTTTCATTGCAGTCAAAATCCTACAAACACAAAGCCATATTCTTTCTCTCATTGTCAGTACACTTTAGATAAAATTCCTACGGGATATATAAATATTTCATTATATTCGCACACATTCACTAATTAAATAAAACTCGATTATACGTACGATCGCTGCCACTGGCTCTACATGCCGATGTTTAATATGCGTTTAACGTTGGCTGTCTGTTTACCGTTATTATTTCATCCAAATTAAGTTAAACGAAAAAATGTTACAGCCAGTTTGACCTACTTAGGGCGCTAGTTAATTGAGAATACCGGCGCACCACTTATCCGGAATTAATTCACGAATTAAATCATAAGAGGTTAGTAATTTCCACTGGATTTATGTATGTATTTATAAAGATTTTAGAAAGTGAGGTTATGGTTTGAGTTTATACTAATGTATCTGCAGCGTTAATCTATTTCCTTACGTTATTAATCATTGGTTATTATTTATTTTAAACTATTTTAGCGGTGATGCTGTAATAAAGTTATTTACAATACATTTATTAACACCAATTTAAAATACAGTAACAGCCTTTTCAAGCTACCATATTTGTATTTTGTATATATTATCGAGAAGAGCTTTTTTAATATACGTCTCGTTCACACCTATACAACCATATCTATTACTGGAGCAACCAATTAGCATTTACAACGCAAATTTCATGCAAAACAAACGGAATTAAAACAAATAGAAACAAGACAGCTTTAATAACGCTACAATTTATTATTCATTATATCATTCTTAACCGCGTATGAAAATGATTGAAACTCTTTCTAAGTTTTCCTCATTTATTATACTTTTCTCGATTGCGTGTTAAAAAATATTAAGTGCTCTGTTGAACATATACAGGGTGTAGCAACTATCTGTGGTGTACCGGGCTTTCATTTCAAAATTTATATATACTGTAACGAGCGCCAACTTTTCAACTGGCGGTTCCGATAGGCGTCCCTAGATGGCGCTGGCATAGCGGAAGAAGAACTACCTACGACGAATAACAGAGGCAGCACCGGGTCGAAGATTCGAGAATATTCTCCAGAATCTTCGAGGACGTTCTAGAAGGCCCTCGAACAATCTGGATGTTCGCGCCAGCTATAAATAACGCGTCGGGTTGGCCAGGAGGCAGTCAATCGATACGAGTTCGATAGTGCGGTCGCGATTGAACTAGTACATGTAATATAAATATCGTTTACATAAATAAAGACATTAGTGGTTAAGTGATATAGTTAATAAGCATTTTTAATAGATTTTAATTACCGTAATTGTGTTAATAGAATAAGTGAATTTAAATATATCGCCTGTGTGTTTTTCTAAAACCCCGACAACGTTTTAAGAACCGAAAACGTTAACAATTGGTGTCAGGTGTGGGTATTTGGCGATATTATTAGTGGACTAATAGAGTTTAATTAGAAACAATGGCAGCGGAAATACTGTAAATTAGTGGATTTGAAAGTGGTAGATCTCAAACGGGAATTAGAAGAAAGGGATGAAGATACGAGTGGAAGGAAGGCCGAGCTTCAGTCGAGATTACGAAGAGCAATAGAAGCAGCTGGTGAAGATCCTGAGACATATTTGTTTGAAGTGTCTGGTGGTAATGGCGAACTTCTAAAAGAACTTACGGAAAATTCTCGCAATTTAGAAGAGAAAGTTCTAGAAAATTCTCAGAAAAATTCTAGAAAACTAGAAGAAAAAATTGAAAACATGGACGAGAAGAATATAGAAATTCTAGAAAACTAGAAGAGAAAGTTTTAAAAAAAATTGAAAACATGGACGAGAAGAATATAGAAAATTCTAGAAAACTGGAAGAGAAAGTTATGGAAAATTCTCGCAATTTAGAAGAGAAAGTTCTAGAAAATTCTCGCAACTTAGAAGAGAAAGTTCTGGAAAAAATTGAAAACATGGACGAGAAAAATATAGAAAATTCTAGGAAAATTGGAAGAAAAAATTATAGAAAATTCTATAATGTCAAACAGGAATTAATGAATAGAATCGACGAAAAATCCAGGAAGAAAATCTAGAATGATTGAAGAATTGACGGTCGCATTAAACTGCTGGAAGAACAAATTCATTCTGGAACCATACGAACACGGAAGAAACCGGAAATTCAACCAATACGGAAAACCGTCAGTTGGAACCCAGAAATACAGTGCCCATCTGTACGGTTCAAATAAATGTGACCTGCCTACATTCGACGGGAAACTCCCTTGAAGACTATTTGACGCTGCTGGACACCACGGCTACGGTATATGGCTGGGCGGAAGCTACAAAGCAGCCATGTTATCAGTAGCTCTGCGCGGCGATGCGTTGAAGGTACTCCAAGCTATTCCTTCGACGGAGCGACAAAATTACCAGACGCTACTTAATCAATTGGAGATGCGCTTCGGTAATAAACACCTGCAGCAAGTATATCGCTCGCAGTTGAAAATCGCTGTCAGAGGTCGAACGAAACTCTACAAGAGTATGAAGCTGACGTTCGTTCGTCTGGTTAAGAGTGCGTACCCAACGGTACCGGAAGATGTGTGCGAGAGTCTCGCTGTTGGAAAAATTCCTGGATGGCCTGCTTGATAAGGATACCTAACAGGCAGTAAAGCTCGCTCGGCCGCAAACGTTGAACCAGGCTTTAGCTCAAGCACTAGAGTTTGAAGCCGTGAAGCAATCGGTCAAAGGACCTGCTCGCGTCCGTGTTCTAGGGAGTCACGAGGAAGAAGAGCCATTAGAAGGAATTATGGCGAAATTAGATGAAATAATTACGAAAAAGATGACGGAATTGATGACGAAAAGGGAATCCGTGCAAACTAGGCAACCAGGAAGACGATGCTGGAATGTGGAAGGATGGGCACGTACGTAGTCGGTGTCCCGATCCACGAAAACCAAAGCCGACGGAAAACTAAAATGGGCCGACGAGAAGGGGCGATCGTCGACCTATGTAGCTGATGCCCCAGTAACACCAGTTTTGTTGCTTCAGTGGATGTAGCCTAGCAGCCTCGTCGTGTATGGCATGTAAATGGGAAACCGAGAATTACTGCTAGATACTGTGCAACAATGACAATTCTTCGGCCGGAAGCAGTGGGAAAGAAACCGGATACATCCAACCAGATGGACGCTACGTACGGCAACTGGGCAATCAGTCAACGTGTTGGGGAGACGATGGCCCACTTCCGTATTGGTGATACTGCATGCCAGTATCGTGTAGTAGTTGCAGATATAGAACAAGACGTAATCCTCGGAATGGACATAATGACAGAATTTGGGTTCAAACTGACTTGCAAGCAGGAGTGTTGAAGGTTGGCAAAGAAGAAGTTATTCTCAAACCATAGCAAGAATATGTCGGCCTGCGTAGTGTTGGCAGAAGAAGTAACTGTGGCGAGCCGCAGTGAAACCATTGTGAAGCGAGCGTGAGTGGAGACATTCCCAAAGGCAAGTTTTATGCTGGAACCGGGAGCGATTAGCGGTCAAGGTCGTGGATACTGGTCGCTAAGGCAGTGATACAAGCTGGAGAAAAACTGCCCGTCCGACTGATGAACGTCAATAGTTATCCAGTAAAGCTGAAGAAGGCGTACCTTTGGGAGTTGTGCTAGTGTGTCGTCGATTGTCAACAAAGAGGATGCGTAACAACAAACTCCAGATCCGCTTCCTGGATGGTTGAATAACTTCATTGACTTGTCTGCAAGGATTGACAACACAACAACGCCATACCGTGAAACAGCTGCTTGGACGCTACCAAGATCTTTTCCAAGCAGAAGACCGGAACACGAGGGGCAGGACTAATGTTGTACGACATCGAATAGACACTGGAGATGCCCAGCCGATCCGCCAAGCCCCCAGAAGATTGCCATTGCGAACGAGCCGAAGCAGAACAAATTATACAGGATATGGAGCAGGATGGCGTAATTGAACCATCGAACAGTCCATGGGCTTCTCCAGTGTACTGGTGAAGAAGAAGGATGGTTCAACTAGGTCTGCGTGGATTATCGACAACTAAATAATGTAACCAAGAAGGACAGTTATCCTTTGCCCAGAATCGATGACACTTTAGATACCCTAGGTGGGTGTAAGGTATTTTCGACCCTCGACCTGAAGAGTGGTTATTGGCAAGTCGAAGTAGAGGCAAAGGATAAGGAGAAGACGGCGTTTACGATCGGGACAGGATTGTGGCAATTTAACGTCATGCCATTTGGGTTATGTAATGCTCCCGCGACGTTTGAAAGATTGATGGACAACGTACTGAGAGGACTATCCTGGGAACTTGCTTGGTATACCTCGACGATATAATGTCTTAGGAAAATCTTTTGAGGACCATTTGAAGAACTTGGAGCAAGTATTTCAGCGATTGAAAGGAGCGAATTTGAAGCTTAACCCCAAAAGTGCAACCTGTTCCGGAAGCAAGTGCACTACCTCGGCCACGTAGTATCAGAGGATGGAGTGTCGGTTGACCCAGGGAAGACAGAAGCGGTCAAAGTCTTGGCCGGTTCCGAAGGACAAGCATGAAATAAGAAGTTTCCTTGGGCCTATGCATTATTACCGACGATTCGTTCCTGGATTTGCTAACATCGCCAAGCCTATCACGAGACTAACTGAAGAGGGCAGAGACTACGTCTGGGAGAAGAGCTGCCAGGATGCCTTTGAAGAATTGAAACAGAAGCTGACCACTGCGCCCATCTTGTGCTATCCACAGGCTGAAGGAAAATTCATTTTGGATACTGATGCCAGCAACGTGGGCATCGGAGGCGTGTTGTCCCAAGTTCAAGATGGCCACGAAAAAGTGCTCGGTTACTTCAGCAAAGTGCTGTCGAAACCGGAACGCAAACTATTGTGTGACCAGGAGAGAGCTGTTGGCCGTAGTTAAGTCTATAGAGCACTTCCATAAATATCTCTATGGCAGGAAGTTCTTGTTAAGAACCGACCATGCGGCATTGATGTGGCTGCTACGCTTCAAGAATCCGGAAGGGCAGGTTGCCAGATGGATAGAGCGTCTGCAAGAGTATGACTTTGATTCGGAACATCGGCCTGGAACCAGTCATCGAAACGCTGACGCACTATCGAGGAGACCCTGTTCCAGGATTGCACGCACTGCTGTCGTGCCGAAGAGAAAAATGAAGCAACCTGCTTGAGGACTACTGTCATAGATGATGGATGGACTGAAGACCAAATCCGAGCTGACCAGGAGTCTGACGAAGTTTTGAAGCGTGTGATGGAGTGGAAGATGCAAGAAGCGCGGCTAACTGGGAAACGGTAGCACCGAATTCGCGAGAGCTAAAATCGTATTGGGCTCAGTGGGGCTCTTTGGTAATGGAAAATGGTCTTCTCAGACGAGTGTTAGAAGACGAAGCTGGGACCAATAGCAGACTTCAGATTGTGGTTCCGAAAGCAAGGAATTCCCGAAGTTTTAAAACTTCTTCATAATGAACATCGGGATGGGCATCTTGGAGTCCGGAAGACTATAGAGAAGGTCAGAGAGGATTCTATTGGTTAATTGCAAGAAATGACGTGAAAGACTGGTGCCGGAGATGTACAACTTGCGCGGCTGCCAATGGACCTTCCCAAAGGAAGAGGGCCCCTATGAGGCAATCAACGTTGCAGTCCTTTTGAAAGGATTGCGATTGATGTTGCCGGACCATTTCCCACGACGGAATTTGGAAATAAATACATCTTGTTGCAGTAGACTACTTCAGCAAATGGGTGAAGCTTACGCATTACCAAATCAGGAAGCTGTTACATGTGGCTGAGACTTTAGTTAAAGAACTTTTCAGTCGGTTTGGGTGTGCCGCTTGAAACTTCACTCCGACCAGGGACGGAATTTTGAATCAGCAGTGTTTCAAGAGATGTGCAAAATATTGGGTATTCGCAAGACCCGAACAACTGCCTTGCACCCGCAATCAGATGGCATGGTGGAGCGCATGAACAGGACAGTTATCAAGTATCTATCAAAAGTTGTCGCAGACCACCAGCGAGATTGGGACCAGCAGCTACATCTATTCTTGCTGGCGTATAGAGCATCGGTCCACGAAACCACTGGCCAAAGTCCATCTAGTGTGCTTTTTGGACGAGAGCTGCGCTTACCATGCGATCTTAAGTTCGGCTTTAAACCAAATGAAGAAGTAGTTGGAGATGACTATGTTTCGAACTTGCGGAGGCGAATGGATGATATTCACGATCGGGTGAGGGCCAATATCCATGAAGCAAGCGACCGCATGAAGGAACACTACGACATCAGAGCAAATGAAGGCGGATATCAGTCTGGAGACCTGGTCTGGCTGTTCAATCCTCAGCGACGTCGAGGCTTCTCACCTAAGCTGCAACGATCGTGGGACGGGCCTTACGAAGTGATAAAGCGAATTAATGACGTCATCTATCGCATCAGAAAGAAACCCAATGGTAAAGCAAGAGTGGTGCATTTTAATCGCCTAGCTCCTTATCTTGGGGACAATCAAGAGGACGAGCAGATGGTCCGAGTTTGTAGACTCCCGAAGAAGAACTCAGCTATGAGAGTTCATGGAACAAGTATGGGAATGCCGCAAAGTGCGTCATGGTGTAACAACGGAGATTCAGGAGGATTTGTTTTTGGCTCCTGAAGGGTGCGCGTTAGCACACTGTGTTGCCCAAGATTTAAGAATGGGCAAGGGGATAGCTACCGTCTTCAAGAAGAAATTTGGTGGCGTCCAAGATCTTCGAAGCCAGAACCCTGAGGGGGCAAGGCTCTGCACTTGCCAGAAAGAAACGGCCTTTATTCTACTTGGTGACCAAAGAAGCCTCAGTTGGCAAGCCAACCTACGGACGATGTGGACAGCCTGATAAGTTTAAGGAGAGCAGCTGTTGGAGCTGGAGATCAATAAGATCAGGGTGCCAAAAATAGGCTGTGGATTGGATGGCTTGGACTGGAGGGTCGTAAGGAACATGCTCGAAAAATTTTCCGATATACTGGAATAGAGTTCCTAGTATGCAGCTACAAACCCGCGGTCAGCAGAAGGAGGCGACGAACGGTAGCGTGCTATTTCTTCCGGACCTCGTCGTGTAAGAATGGAGAGAACTGTTCGTATCTTCATGGAGGTGATAGTTCCTGTTCCGGGACGGAACAGATCTAAGGAGGGAGCAGTGTAACGAGCGCCAACTTTCAAACTGGCGGTTCCGATAGGCGTCCTAGATGCGCTGGCATAGCGGAAGAAGAACTACCTACGACGAATAACAGAGGGCAGCACCGGGTCGAAGATTCGAGGAATATTCTCCAGAATCTTCGAGGACGTTCTAGAAGGCCCTCGAACAATCTGGATGTTCGCGCCAGCTATAAATAACGCGTCGGGTTGGCCAGGAGGCAGTCAATCGATACGAGTTCGATAGTGCGGTCGCGATTGAACTAGTACATGTAATATAAATATCGTTTACATAAATAAAGACATTAGTGGTTAAGTGATATAGTTAATAAGCATTTTTAATAGATTTTAATTACCGTAATTGTGTTAATAGAATAAGTGAATTTAAATATATCGCCTGTGTGTTTTTCTAAAACCCCGACAACGTTTTAAGAACCGAAAAACGTTACAATACTATGAGATTCAAAGTGATTGTCGTAATAAAAAAATCTGTTTTCCGGAAAAATTTATCTATACTTATTACCAATTTAATGAGCGAAGTTAGCTACATACAAATTTCATACATTAAATGAATTTTCTTGACATTTAGCGACATTGGCGTTCGTGTTGTAGTATCTTTCGATTATTTATCTTATAATTTTTTTCAAACCGTTTATATTACATATCAATATCACCAACATAGTATTTCTGAATACTGTAAGAAAATAAGGAATTTATCTGTGTAATTAGCTCAACAAACAGGTAAAAAATCAATATTAACATTAAGTGAAATAGTTTATTACATTTATAATTTTATAGGCTTATCATAAACTTCAGCGCAATGAGCTGTCAAAAGAAAGTTACATTTTCATCCCTATAAAGGTTTCTACGGTACAGGAATTATTACCATTAGATCACGATAGGCGATTGGAATATTGTCATTGGTTAATAACAATTTAAGGGACGATGACTTGCTAAACAAATCATTTTTCTCGGATGAAGCCTGTTTTTCTAACAGGCTATATCAATTTACAAAACTATTGTATCTGGTCTGCAGAAAACCCACATGAATTTCGAGAAAGGCAATTGCATCCCATAAAAGTTGGAATTTGGTTAGCTATGTCCAGGCAACGAATAATAGGGCCAATTTTCTTCGAGGAAACTGTTAACAGCCCAACGTTACCAACAGATGTTGGAATTGTTTATTGCAGAGTTACAAGAAAATGAGCTTGAAGCAGTTATTTTCAGCACGATAATGCTCCAGCACATACTGGTCGACAAACCTGCCAATATCTTCAACAGTTTTTTGCTGACAGGTTCGTTAGAGCACAAATATGGCCACCAAGATCGCCTGATCTAACCCCATTAAATGACTTCATGTTCGGCTATCTAAAAAATAGGATCTATAGAAACCGCATGCATACCATAGAAGAACTGAGAGATGCAGTTTTGTTCACTTAATAATTATACTATTGTATGTTATAATTTAAAGTAATAAATAAATTTAGTTAAACACCAGTTAGTACTGAATTATAAAATCATAATTTAGTAAAGTTAAATTAATTACATTTCATTTTTACAAGCAGAAACACCAATCCATAGTCGTTTATATAATGCGAGTTCAAATATAGGTTACGTTTTCCTTATTTATGACAGATCCGTTTACTTTCTTGTGTTCCAACACTGAGTTAGTTCAAACCTTCATTACAAACACGCGGCATATACCTACACCCTGTTACTATCTATAGGAGCGGAATTGACAATCTTTTTGAATCTCATAGTATTATAATTAAAATAATCTTTATAGGTAAGAAAACGTTAAAGGTATTTATTTGAAAATGTTGTTTTTACCTTCCAAATTACCTTATTAAAAAGATTAAAGAAATTATATGAAACTAACAGAAAGAAAGTCCTTCTTCTTGTTTTACTTTGGAAGAGTTTTTAAAGAGTAATTTAAAGCGTTTGGTGTCAGCTGATTAACATCGTTGTAATGACATTGACGTAAGATTTTCGTACAAACTGTCACTTTTTTTCGACATCCCTGTATATTTTGCGTGTGTTTAAATCTCTCTGGATCTACAGGGGGCCAGCAGGAAACGTAGAATCACGCTTTGCTGATCACCCACCAGAACATTACTACCATCACGTTGCTTATACACGCACGGTACCATCATATCACAATACAGTCGCTTTTGTTTTTGACCGGACATCCGTGTTTGAGGCAGGAGATGCAATATGTGTTTTTAAAAAAAGTAAATTGATAGTTAAATGACGTATTAGTAACTACGTATTATGCCCCTATTATTTCTGTCTACAACGGCTATAGGTAAAGTCGATACATTTATGTAAAGTGAGTCAATTAGCTGTATTCTTTTTACCGTCTGACTTTGCTTGTCTTAGTTTTGTGAGTTAAGCTACGAGCTACTCATTACGAATGACAAAACCAGCCGACTAACTGCGTTACTAGAGAATAGCTCGTAGCTTAATCCACAAAACTAACACGCACTAACAAGCTATAGTTCATTTACTATAACAGACGAGGTACTACGTGAGTCAGTTTGCTATGACGTCACGACCGTGTTGCAAATTTTCTGTTCGTCAAAACGTAAACAAACCGTTAGGTTATTTAACTGTCAAACACTTTTGACAGGTGAATAAACAAACTTTTAAAAATAACATTTACCGTTAATATTAGTGACGATTCTCTTTGGAAATCAGGATTTAAAGTATGTTAATCATGATAGCAGTGGAAAAAAAATAACAAAAAAGCACAAGTGAGTACAATAAATTTAATCTGGACCATTATCGCTTAAAGTATTCACAGTAACGATTAGTATGCAAGTTTCTTCTCTATCAAAACTAATCTCTCTGATTTACTACTTCTAAATTTCGTTTCCAATATGTTCTACACCAAGTACGTCAAATTTCCAGACTAATTTAATTCAATCCGCTTTATACGATTGTATGCATCCTCCGATCTGCCATATTTCATTCATCGTTTCGTAACAAACTTCCTTTTCTTTGAGAACAAATAATATCTACCACAACAATGTGTTTCAACCATAGAAATATCTTTTTCTTTAAGAGCACTGTTCAAAATGTTTACTGTGTTACGTTAGTCTGAAAAATGTATGTGAAAGAACCACTTCTGTAAACAATATTTGTATATACTCACTGTTTTTGTACATATCATAAATTTTGTTTCTAATAACACATTGACAATGAGTAGAATAATCAATTTTTACAACATTTATTTCGTATGCATTTTCGTTTTGGGTTAGTGGATGTAATTCCTTGTTTACTTATGGATAAAATTTTGCTTATGTTTGCAACATGAATGTTTAGAACACTCGTTACTCTTTAAAAACGAAATACTGTAAAGAATATTACATTAAAAATATATGGATTTTATACACACTTTCTAGCACGAAAGTTAACGGGAGTAATGGCCAGTTGTTCCCGCCTTCGTTAATCGTGAAATACACGATTAACGAAACTATTAACCCCTTCGATTGTTTACACAATGGTTTCGGTATGATTTAGTTGTAATAACTACTTATTTTAAATAAATATATACCAAGTATCAACGCAAATTCCCACACTTTACTGCAAATGCAGAATATAACCCTTTGACAGTTGACAGCTATAACTAAATTGTTTAAAACCAATGCCATTTAAAAAGCAATACACTGTTGGAAATATTACGGTGTTGGCGTTAATTTTGCGCTAGTCAAATATTTTAGTGTTGATTTTTCCAAACTTTGCCAGACGAGTTGACTACGCGTATTTAATAGAACAGAAATGACTAGAATTTCGTGTGAATTCTTTGTTCAGATATGAGGATTGACTATTTTTCTAGACATTTAGAAGCGTCAACCAATCAGAATTTTTCCCTCAGATAGAAATATAGAAACCCCACCTATTCTAATACAGTATTGCATTATACGCACCACCTGCATTGCACGTGTATCTGTTTTCGTGTTTGATTCTCCGTATTAACATATCCAAACAAACCACCAAATGTGACTGACTTGCAAAGTGTAACCTCGTGTTATTAAACGTTAATTCCAGTGAGCATAAAAAATTCAACATCTTAAAGATGTATTGGGAACATCTATTTACGCAATTAGTTTAGACTTGAATCAAATAGCATAAACATTCACTTAATTTTATAATGGTTCTCAAAAAATCATTTTAAAATTGGTACGTTTAGTTGAAACCAAAACTTGTGAATGAGTGGTTTGCATATTTAAATTGAGAAACGTCTTAAAGAGAGAATATTATAGCACTAAGAAATAGGAGTTGCATATTAAAAAGACGTTGTGTTTAGAAAATGTGTTAAAACACCCAATAGATCGCATTCATTTAGTTAAACAGCTAGTAAATTTGTCTAGTCTAGATCAAATAAAATGTGACTAGAAGTATTTTATAATTCCACATGTCAGTTGGACAAAATAACCCCTTAGCAATAGACAATACTTGACTATCTTTACTCGTCAATTTTAAACTTCTATAGTTCTCGACAAAATAACACGAAAAGAGTGTGGACCTCTCCTGACTATTAAATTAGTCAAAAAAAGTGTTAAAATTTTCAACAGTGTAGGCACCAACATAGTATCTTTAATTGAACATGAATAAGATATATGGTAGTTGGTTATTTCAATAATATGATATTGCATGGCCCGAATTTGCAAGTAATGACGTACCTCGTTTGTTATAGTAAATGAAGTATAATTTAGACGATAAAAAAGAATACAGCTATTGATTCTGTGAATTGAATAGTACTATGTAAGATGTTATAATGTATTCTAGGTAGAGAGCATCATACATATGCTTAAGATGCATAGTATATTGCGGCAAATGCGTAGTGTATTAGCCCCACAATGGGCGCCAATTACAAGTTATAACGACCTATGTGAGAACCTGGCACACGACTATTGAACTTTTTTTCAAGATAAATATTAGTGTTGTCGTATGTAGTTCAATCCATTAATAATTACAGTGGCTGCGAAAGCGGATTTTCGATATCTCCATTATTAACAAATTCACCTTTAGAGAATTTGTTTAAATTATCACCGTTTGTTTATCTTTGAACTACAAACGAAAGAAAACCCAATATAAACAACTATAAACAATTCTAAAGGGAACTGCGACAGCAAATTTTCGGTATCTCAAAGTCGGATTTTTTTTGTTTTTTTTTTTTAAATCCCTATAATTGATGTAAAAACTTTCAAATTGCATTAGGTCATTTTTTTCCCCAAGTACCACTAATAGGACATAAAATAAAACAAAAGAAACTTATGATAGTTTTTAAAAAAACCCTAAGATTGTTCCTGGTACTAATGAACCAGATTTGTTTCATTATGCCATTGTTTCACTATTAAACTGTTCATTATGCAATTTGAAAGTCTGCTCCACAATTATTAATGGACGGAGGAATTAGAAACAAAATTATTATTACTACAAACAACTCGAAAGGAAACACTAAGATTTTTCCTGAAGATAAGCAAATTTCTCAAAAACCTCATGGCACGTTCATATACATAAGTGTTATAATGTTCAAGTCATTGGATAATTATGTTAATCGTTTGAATTTAGGAAATAACTATTTATTTTTTAATATAGAGTATTTATAATATTTTTTATACGTACCCTTGTCACGATGACCATGGTGGTATGTCATTAATGCAATCTGAAACAAAAAAAAAGTTTTTGGTAATATTTTCACAATTTTATATAAATGCGATATACACACAGTAATAAAAAATTTTGTTAGACTAAGTAGCCCTATCTTTAAATGTTAGTAGCTGGCTCTGAATGGGATTAATGTCAAATTCATTGACTAACCATAAGTGTTTATGTATATCATCGTAATTACACTTCTGTACAACGCAATATTAATAGAAATGACTATTCGAATAGCGACATTCTTATATGGTTATTCAAAGCATAATACATGCATTTGACATTAATCCCATTCAGAGCCAGCTACAAACACTTAAAGATAAGGTTAGTTAGTATGTTTAACAAATAGTCGCTCATATCTCAAAATCTATTAAAGATAGGTATAGGGAATGCTGATATAAAATGATAGGGGATGATATTTACTTTCTAATTTCGAATTAAAATACAGTTGTTCTATTTTAAAAAATTGAGTTTTCTGCATTTGAAAATATGTCACTTTGTTCCTCCGTTTTGAACACCCTGTATGTTAGAATGTAAAGTGTGCTTACCGTTTCTTAGAGTAATATCTACATTCATAACATAGCAAATTTCGAGTCTCTACTTGCAGTATTAACCGAGATATTAATTTCTCAATGATGCAATGTTTATGACTAAAAAAAAAAGAAAAACTTAAATAACTTAAAAACGGCAATATGTAGCTATAGGAATAGCTAATGAAAACTGACGTATTTATAGTTGTAGAATCCAAAAATGAATAAAATAATAATATCATTCTATTTAAAATGACAAAGTTGACATCCATTTCCGGTCAACCGGAAGTGATATTTTGGTTAAAGTATTTTACATTTATAGTTCCAATGGAACAGATAATGGTGCGAAAATCTCAGATATAAGTAGATAATAGAACATCATAAACTTTTAATGAACCACTTACGTGGAATAGCCTGTATATAAGTTAGGTCTGACACGACGTTATGAAACATCCTGTATATGTGTACCTAATTTTAAAATATGAAGCTTAAGAATAGGTGATTTTGTATTTTCTGACCACAGAGTAATCTGTGTAAATACTGGTATTTCAAGCACTCCCGAGCAGCCTGTTTGTGTTCGTAAGCGAATATTTAACGACATAAATAGAAGCAATTTTAAGTCAGTCTTACTAAATGAGAATTGGTCGGCTATGTATATGGCCAATACCCTGAATAATAAATTTAATGCTTTTCATGGCGTGTTTATGTATCATTTCAATAGTTATTTTTTAATTAAAAATGTTAAAATAAATAACCGTAATATGAAAAATTGGATGTCTGACAATGTTAAAATTTCTAGCAATAATGTAAAAAATTTATTTCATTTAAAAAAGAAATATCCTGAACTTAATACAATTTACAAAAATGCTTTATATAATCATAAGCAGTTGCTAAAAGAATCTAAAAAAACGTATTATTCTGAAAGAATTAGAACCTCTATAAACCCGAATCGATCAGCTTGGCAAATTATTAACGAGTTGAGCGGTAGGAGCAGTTCGACTGTTTCGAATGTTGTCGTTGCTGTCAATAACGAAGAAATTGATAATCCGCTCGATGTTGCAAATATCTTTAACAAATATTTCCAATCAGAACCGCTCAATATTATAGGCAAAATTGTAAATCTTCCTACGGTTAAGAACTTGGTGTCTGATTTTCTCCCTAACACAATGTTCATTAAACCATTCTCAGAGTGTGAGGTAAGATCGATCATTTTAAGATTACAGAATAAGTGGTCCAGTGGTCCTGATGAGGTGCCTGCGGCGGTCATTCGGGAGTGTGTGGATGGTTTGGTTGCTCCTTTGACTTACTTAATAAATGCGTCTATGGCGGAAGGAAAATTTCCCGCAATTTTAAAAACTACCTGTGTAAAGCCGTTACATAAAAGGGGCAGTAAGTTGGACGTCTCAAATTATAGGCCTATTGCTCTGGCTTCGTCTTTTTCTAAAGTTTTTGAGTATGCGATGCTTGACCGCCTTAGTGATTTTTTAAACAGTAATAGCATTTTAAATGATTCTCAACATGGTTTTAGAAAGAATCGCTCTACCATTACCGCTTTGCATACCTTTTATGAGAAATTAATAAATCACCTTGAAGACTCCAAGCACGCTATTGGCATATTCTGCGATCTTAGCCGCGCGTTTGATTGTGTGCAACATAACATACTTATGGATAGATTGCATAGGTATGGTGTGAGGGGTGTTGCGGCTGATTGGTTCGCGTCATACTTGACTGATAGGTCGCAGTTTGTTGAAGTCACTTATCGCTCCAGTTCCATTAGGACTTATAGATCGGCAAAGCTTCCAGTGGCTGTTGGTGTTCCACAGGGATCCATTTTGGGACCTGTTTTGTTTATATTGTTTATTAACGATATTGTCGGGTTTTTAGGTGATTTCCGAATTCTCATGTATGCTGATGATGCTTGTGGCTTGATTGCGGATAATGATCTTACGGCATCCGCAGTTGCTTGCAATAATTTTTTAATGATGCTGCAACTTGGCTTTCCAATAATGGTTTATATTTGAACAGTTCCAAAACTAATTATATTCATTTTAGAAATATTCATAATAAGAACGATCATGATATTAAATTATCCATATTGGGTGAGAATATAGTGGAAGTAGATTCAACAAAATTTTAGGTTTAAAAGTAGACAAATATCTATCATGGGAGAGTCATTGTATTAGTGTGATTTCATGTTGAATACTGTATGTTTTCAAATGCGAAGTATGCGTGAAGCGATTGGCGAGAGTCTATGCTCAAATTCTATTACGCTGTTGTCCATTCACGTTTGTTGTACGTATTTGTTTGTGGGGTTCGTTTGTGCACGCTAGTAATTTTTTTTTGCGCAGAAGAGGGTAGTACGTTGCATGGCGGGCGTTAAGCAGGATGTTTCTTGTAGAGAGTTGTTTCGGGAGTTTGGATTGCTCACTTTGCAAGGCATTTTTATTCTGGAGCTTCTGCGGTATATTCATGCAAATAGATCCAAATTTATAACGCACTGTGGCGTACACTCTCACTATACACGGAACAGAAATAATTATTGTATTCCTTCTACAAAATACCGGGTGGCATCTGTTTCTCCTAACTGCTTAGGTTTGAGACTTTATAATGCTCTGTCAGAGGAGTATAAAGCATGTCAAACGGCTCGCTCATTCAAATCCAGAGTAAAGAATCTCCTTTTGGAAAATGTTGTGTATTCTATTGACGAGTTTTTCTCTTTATTTGAGTGACGTTGGCTTACCTGCAAATATATATGTATTTTTAATCATTCTTTTAATGTGTTCAATTTTTTTCTTCTTTTTTATCTATTTTATAATTAGTTATGACGTATCCAATGTAATATTTTATATTGCCTAATGGATCTAATAAATACATAAATACATACATACATACATACATACATACATACATACATACATACATACCTATACCTTTTCTTAATATTTTTTTCGATAACGTTTATATATCGAACTTCTACACACTAATACGCCACCCTGTATATAGTAACAATGACAGAAATTTCTTTATTATTGAAATATGGACAAAAATTCTTGCAGCCGTAGGTCCAACGTGGATCTAATACCCCAAAATCTTTATTAAAGATTTTAACATCTGCCTTATAATATAACCTTAAACAATTATTTTTTTATTTTATTTTATAATATTAATAACATAGTTATCTTATCAAATTCACACTAAGTACTTACCGTGGTTTATTTTAAGAATTAAATTCTTTGCATAATAATCATAATACATATTAAAAGCTTTTTATTATTTAATATTATACATTCCTATAATATTTACGATATCGCGAATTCTGTTTAATCGATGCATATTCAGAAGGTAATAAATGAACACATTGATAAAGATAAAACAGGTAGAAATATAAAATAACGTATTTATAAAATTAATAATTTTATCTATACGAGCAAAATATGAATCTTTCTATTATAATAATTATTGGCGCCTGAAAAATTATTAATATAGAAATACCTATATGATTTTAGATTAAAATATTAATTTTAGTTTGGCATAAGTTTTTTTTTCCTTAAAAAATCTCTTCAACATCATTCTTATAAATCTACAAACGTTGACACTTCTTTTATTTATCGACATAAATTATTTGACATACAGGGTTTGTACATTATCAAAATTCCATCATATACTGGGTCTGCATATTATTAAAATTCTTTACTATAAGCCCAAATTTATTTTACCTTTACAATAAATCGAACTTTATTGTATTTATGTGTGAGTGTTATTACTAGAGACCGGATTATATGCAAAGTGCATAATTTTATTTTTTGCATATCTTTAATTATAGTCTATATGTAGACCTATTACACTAATTGAAGTTAATTACCGCTAATTAGTGATTGCATATTTAGGCATTTCTATGCATATTTTGCATAATTAAACTTTTTCCTATCCTTTCTATTAGTAAAAATTCCTAATAATTCCCAATGTAGATCGACAACCGACAATTCTCAGAACGATATGTTGCATATATTACATATTTAAGCATTTCTATGCATATTTATACAAAAGTTACATATATTGCATATTTAAGCTTTTTTCTTATCCTTTCTATTACTAAAAATTCCTAGTAATTGCTAATGTAGATCGACAACCGACAATTCTCAGAACGATAAATCTTTTTACATTGGTTTCTCTAATACTTTTTTTTCCAAGAACTGCACGTGTTTAATTTCGCCTATAGCAGAAGGGATGTGGTAAATACGTTTTATTATTATTAATTCCCAAATAAACTATTCATTCGTTGAATATCTTTGAGCGAAACAGCATGTAATTGTGTTACGTTTTTAAATACTGTGCGTATATATAATGAGTATAGCGAACAAAATTTCTTTATGGATTAAGCCATATCCTCAACTGGTAAATGATGGCGACAAAATATTTTGTCGAGCCTGCAGTAAACTGATGGTAAGTTTAATTTTACTAAAAGCTTTACAATTGTTTTTAAATTCTTTAACTTTTGATATAAAATGACGATTGTTGTTGTAGGTGTCTTTTTTGAGAGAAAATACCTGATTGATCAACACGGTAAAACTCCATCACATATTGGAAAATGTGAATAACTAAAGCGATCCGCATGTGTGCAGCAATCTATACGTCAATGTGTAGCATCAACTTCACGAAACTCAGAACAAGAAGAATATAATACGGATCTGTGTAACGCATTAATTTCGTCTAACTTACCATTAGCAAGATTAAACAATGTTAATTTCTGCAAAAATATTGCAAACCTAATATACCTGACGAAAGTACCGTACGAAAAAATTATGTCACATCTTGTTACCAGCAAACAATAGCAGAAATTCAACAATTGGTAGGGAATAATTTTATTTATATCATGGTAGATGAAAGTACGGATAAGTGTGGCCGTTATATTGCCCATTTGTTAATAGGAATTCTTCATGAAGATATTGCAGGTAAATCATATTTAATTTATTGTTAAGAACTTCAAAAAACAAATAATGTGACAATTGCCCAATTCGTTCAAGAAGGTTTATCAAATTTCTTTTTACCTGGAAGTATAGCTTGTGAAAAAATTTACTAATGTTGTCCGACGCTGCACCATACTTGATAAAAGCCGCGCAAAATTTAAATTTTTTTATAGTAACATTATTCATACCACTTGTTTAGCTCATGGGTTCAATCGTGTAGCCGACATTAGGAATCATTCCCTTTGATTAATGATTTAATTAGCAATGTCAAAAAAGTATTTTTAAAAGCACCTTTACGAATCCAATTTTATAAGGAGCGACTTCCCAGTGTTAAGTTGCCTCCTGAACCGATTATTACGAGATGGGGTACATGGTTAGAGGCTGCAATTTTTTTCGCCGATAATTTTGAAGGAATAAAAACTGTAATTCTTGAAATCACTGCTGACTGCATTGCTCTAGAAAACTGTAAAAAGATAGTAACATCAACAGAATTGCTACAAAACCTTTTGTATATTAAGTCAAATTATAGCTTTGTTTCAAGTTCCATTCGTAAACTAGAAACGCAAGGGATGTCGCTCTCGGAATCAGTCGAAATAATAGACGAATTTGATATACTATGTAAGAAGGTTAAGGGTACAATAGGTAATTCTATATACGATAAATTTAAAAAAGTGATAAAAAAAATGCGAGGTATTTGAAATTGAAGAGAGTTAAGAAAATTTTGGAAGGTGAAACAGTAAACGATTTCGACTTTAATTTTAGTTTAGAATGTATTGCAAAGTTAAAAAAAATGCACCAATTACATCTGTGGATGTTGAAAGAAGCTTTTCTATTTCGAAACATATGTATTCTGATAGAAGACAAAACTTTCTTTTACACAATTTTGAAAAACATTTATTTATAAATTGTTTTAGAAATATGTTGTGAAAAAATGTTATGCAATAAAGTTGATGTTTAAATTTCTGCTCTTATTTATTTTATGTAAAAATTTTGCATATTGTCGCAATTTTTTTTTGCATATATGCCCCAAGTTTATGCATATTTTCTCAAAAATCGATGCAGATATATGCGCATATATTCCAGTTTTTCTTTGCATATAATCCGGTCTCTACTAATAATACTAATAATAAATCGTAGATAGTTAAAAGTTTCAGTGTCATAAATACTAATCATTATATCCAAGATGATTCTCGTCTCTCAACAGTATTTTTTTTTGCAATAACGAGGACAAATAAATACATTGCTAATATAGACAAAAAATGCCCATTTTAATATACAGCTCACCATACAAAGCTAGCTTTAACGACACCTGTCGAAAACATATACGAAAATGTGTGCCCCTTAATAAGTCAAACAATAAGAATAACTTTTTCTTTAACCGGATCTTATAACGGGATTCACTTATACGTCTGTATATCTGTCAAGAGAACACGCCTGTTTCTTATTGTGAAGATTCCGCAGCACAGATAACTTTGCGGCTCTTCAAGTGACAGCGAATGTATTCCTTATGAAACTGTTTATATACCTACATAATATGTAGGTACACTTGAGGAAACAAGTAACCGAACGATTCGAAATGCGACGACCGAGAGAGAAGATATCGGTTCCTTTCCCCGCTACCCCTCCCCCTCTAGACGCCTACCCGAGCGGCATTGTATTTTCTTTCATTTACCTGCGGACGTTCAGACGTAGCGTATTGGCGGCAATAGAGATACACCGGTGACGTCATACTGTCGACAGGTGTACTTTGAGCAATTCGGCACGGTCTGTGTTAGATTGTAAATGCGATACGGGCATGTATTATATTTATTTTTCGCCTTATATCTACTTCTTGATAGCGCATCGCGCGCGAAAAGTTGACGGTATTTAAACTAATTTTGCAAATTTATTTCATTCTAAATAAACATGCCGATATAAATGTCATCCCTAAAATAACATAAGACTTCTTTCATAATTATAATTATTTGAGTTGTTGTTTGAATAATCTTGATTTATGGCGGGACTAACGTTTGTAAGGTTACCTATAAGTTCATAGGAATACGTGAATGGAGGGAATACCATAATAATTATGGTATGGTATGGAGGTAAATTTATAATTAATTATAAATTTACCAGCGTTTATGACCTATTAGCCGTAAATGTTACTTGTAAAAGGTTCTGTATAGGTATTCCAATTAATTTTGGGTGTCATGATAAGTTAGTCCAACGCTTCTTTAATGTTTAAAATGTGCACATTTAATTATTGTTAGTAGGAAAGGTAACAAATAATAAAAAAATACAGAGTGTTCTCTTTA
Source organism: Protaetia brevitarsis (assembly GCA_004143645.1). Taxonomy (NCBI): domain Eukaryota; kingdom Metazoa; phylum Arthropoda; class Insecta; order Coleoptera; family Scarabaeidae; genus Protaetia; species Protaetia brevitarsis. The sequence goes on from RXPK01001515.1 coordinate 42,782, forward strand.
AACTGAAACAGTATGTTACACGGTTTAGCAAGAAGCGGTCACTTCCAATAGTCAAAATATTTTAAGAACGTAGTTCATTATCAATGACTTGTTAAAAATTGTAATTAGTTATGATGTTTGGTGTTCCATACACTTCTACAATGCCAACCACCTTGTAATATAAAAATAATATGTATTTCATATAAAAATACAAGTATGTATATATATCTAAAATGTAAATATATAAGTATATTATAGAAACAGCAAACTTCATTTCAACTTTCTTGGAATTTTATTGAAAAGATAAAGAAAAATCACAGAAGTTATGTGGCAAATAAAAAATATATAATAAGTAATTAACAAAAATAAAATTAAAATTCCCAAATAAATAATAAGACAAAGAATAAATAAAAAAACACACAAAAATATATAGCAAATAATTAACAAAAATAAAATACTCCAAATAAAACAGAAATTCTCAAATAAATAATTAAACAAATAATAAATAAAAAAACATTCTAATGTAAAAGCAAATAAATAATAAGAAGTCCAATGCCCATTCCCCGAAATAACTTGTTCTAGTCGCCTAGGTATCGATATTTTCACTTACAACAAACCTTATTTATATGATATTCACACATTGGGCATCTTTTATTTCTTAAAATCTCATTAGTCCTTTTTCAGATACAATTAAACATAGTCTTCCTAATCTCCTATTTAGATGTGATTGTAAATATAATTTTAATTACTTCACTTGACCAGCCTCATTTATAGCAATTAAAATCTCATTAATCGTGTTTAAATCACAATTACACATTGTAGCTCCTTGAGATTATAATGGGCCGTATATGATTTACAAATATGTATAGTTTGACTTTTTTTTGATACACCCATCTATTGCTTCTTAATGCAGGGAAATGTAAAGGAATTACGAATGATGGAATAATGTCATCACATGTTCTATTTAATGTCTTATTATTTATTTCGGAATTTTAATTTTATTTTTTTGAAGTATTTTATTTTTGTTAATTATTTATTATATATTTTTTATTTGCCACATAACTTCTGTGATATTTCTTTATCTTTTCAATAAAATTCCAAGAAAGTCAAATGAAGTTTGCTGTTTCTGTAATATATTTACATATTTACATTTTATATATATATACTTGTATTTTTATATGAAATACATATTATTTTTATATTACAAGGCGGTTGGCATTGTAGAAGTGTATGGAACACCAAACATCATAATTAATTACAATTTTTAACAAGTCATTGATAATGAACTACGTTCTTAAAATATTTTGACCATTGGAAGTGACCGCTTCTTGCTAAACCGTGTAACATACTGTTTCAGTTTAAAGAGAACACTCTGTATTTTTTTATTATTTGTTTCCTTTCCTACTAACAATAATTAAATGTGCACATTTTAAACATTAAAGAAGCGTTGGACTAACTTATCATGACACTCAAAATTAATTGGAATACCTATACAGAACCTTTTATAAGTAACATTTACGGCTAATGGGTCAATAAACGCTGGTAAGGAGGTAAATTTATAATTAATTATAAATTTACCTCCATACCATACCATAATTATTATCGTATTCCCTCCATTCACGTATTCCTATGAACTTATAGGTAACCTTACAGACGTTAGTCCCGCCATAAATCAAGATTATTTCAAACAACAACTCAAATAATTATAATTATGAAAGAAGTCTTATGTTATTTTACGGATGACATTTATATGGGCATGTTTATTTAAAATGAAATAAATTTGCAAAAATAGTTTAAATACCATCAACTTTTCGCGCGCGATGCGCTATCAAGAAGTAGATATAAGGCGAAAAATAAATATAATACATGCCCGTATCGCATTTACAATCTAACACAGACCGTGCCGAATTGCTCAAAGTACACCTGTCGACAGTATGACGTCACCGGTGTATCTCTATTGCCGCCAATACGCTACGTCTGAACGTCCGCAGGTAAATGAAAGAAAATACAATGCCGCTCGGGTAGGCGTCTAGAGGGAGGGTAGCGGGAAAGGAACCGATATCTTCTCTCTCGGTCGTCGCATTTCGAATCGTTCGGTTACTTGTTTCCTCAAGTGTACGATTACATTGTGGCGGTTAAAGAAGGCCTATTTGTCTAACTGTACCGTGAACTGAGTGTTTCTGGTGGATAATTCTATTACGCAATAATGGCATAGTTCTAAGTGGTTCTAAGTATTCTATTGTGTACAAGTGTTTCGTATAGTTTTATTCGATCTCTAAAGAAGTCGCATCTTTGTTAATTTTGGTTATAAATATAATATAAGTCTAAATCACACTAACAAAATGTGTAAGACAGATGATAAGGAATTTTGACAAATTGCCAATATGTAATTAGTTTTCTTTTGTATACTTACGAGCAGCAAAAATAGATAATAATGATAGCACTCTTATTTTTAACGAGTAAAAAAATAAGTCGTAATCTGTAGCTCTCCTATCCCCTGTCAGGGTGTAATTTATTCCTGCATTCAAACGTGCCTAACTCGAAAACTATCACATTTAACGCCTGATATAATTATATACTGGCTTTCAACATACAATGCAACCACATAACAATACAGAGTGATTCTCAATATATGCGACAAACTTTGAGTGCTGATTCCTGGGGTTATTTTGATCATAAAAGTTCATAAGAACATTTGTCCAAAAAGTTGTACAATGTTTAATAGTAAGTTAGCATAATTAATGTTTTTATTATAAATTAACAAAATAATTAGTAAAACAAAGTTAGCTTATACTGACTGTTAAAAATGACCGCCCCCAACTGCAATACAAGCTTCTATCCTCCGTCGTATTGACTGGCGAGTCCGTTCTAAATACCAGGGGTATTTCGAATTGTTTGAAAAGCTGCGATAATACGATTTCTCAGTTCATCGACATTTCAATAGAGTCGTGTAAACTAATGATTTAAGGTGACCCCAGAGAAAAAAGTCCAAAGAATTTAAGTCTGGAGGCCGAGAAGGCCACGGTTGTGGACCTCCCCGTCCTATCCACCGATCTGGATACGTATTATCCAAAAACTAGCGAGCAACTAAACTAAAATGCGTTGGAGCACCGTAACTTATAAAATGCATTTGTAATCTTAATTGCAACGGAACTTCTTCCAGCAGTAGTGGTAGCTCCTCTTCAAGAAAATTGCGGTATACCTCGCCATTTAACCGCATCGGTAAAAAATGTGGACCTATCAAGTGATCTCCAACAATTCCGGCCCACACATTGACAGAGAATTGATGTTGATGACGGACATTCACTAGCTCGTGCAGATTTTCTTCGGCCCATATGTGATTATTATGAAGATTAATAATCGCGTTTCTAGAGAAAGTAGCCTCGTCGGTGAAGAATATTTGAGCCAAATAGTCGTCAGGATTTTGTGCGATTTTGTGTTGCATCCATTGACAAAAAGCCACTCTTTGCGGAAAATCTGCCGGTAAAAGTGCCTGAACCCGTTAAATGTGATATGGATACAACAGTTGATCTTTCAATATTCTCGGAACTGGCAATAAATTGAATGAATACTCTGGACAACTATTGACAAATATTGAAATGACAAATAAACAATTCCCTCTCAACACAATAGTTTTTGAAGAACCAACTGTGATATTATATCGTGTTAGTCATAGTTCATAATTTATTATTAAACATTCAATAACTTTAAAACCAAACCGTTTTGGACATATACTCATATGAACTTTTATGATCAAAATAACCTCAGGAATCAGCTCTTAAAGTTTGTCGCATATATTGAAAATCACCCTGTATATGCGGTATATCATTAAAATAAAGAAATATGAAAAAATCATAATTTTGTGAACGCTCTGTATAATTATTTAAATCAGGTTTATATGCAGTACTCGATGCCAAATAGAGTGATTATAACCGATTTCTGAAATTGGATCAATTAATCACAACATATGTCATTCCATGCTTATTGTAACACCCATATATCGACCGAAAGGACTACATAACCACTGCAAGTCCACGATTGAAACTTCTTTTCTATCTCTTACCGTTTAAAAGTTATTTTGGATAAACGAAATTTAGGAGAGATTTCAAAGTCAAATTGCACCCCCTAAACTTGAAATTTCGCAGCAACAGAAAGTGTCCTTGAGTAACACTACATGGAGTTTACAAACTGGCGCAGTTCCATTAGAATCCGCATGTTACAGTTCTAGAGGTTGCCTCGTTAGAAGAATACAGGGTATTCCACGTAACTGGTTCATTAAAAGTTTATGATGTTCTATTATTTACTTATATTTGAGATTTTGACACCATTATCTGTTCGATTGGAACTATAAATGGAAAATACCTTAACCAAAATATCACTTCCGGTTGACCGGAAATGGATATTAATTTTGTTATTTTAAATAGAATGATATAATTTTTTATTCATTTTTGGATTCTACAATTATAAATACGTCAGTTTTCATTAGCTATTCCTATAGCTACATGTTGCCGTTTTTGAGTTATTTAAGTTTTTCTTTTTTTTTTTAGTCATAATCATTGCATCATTGAGAAATTAATATCTCGGTTAATACTGCAAGTAGAGGCTCCAAATTTGCTATATTATGAAATGTAGATATTACTCTAGGAAACGGTAAGCACACTTTACATTCTAACATACAGGGTGTTCAAAACTGAGGAACAAAGTGACATATTTTCAAATGCAGAAAACTCTTTTTTTTTAAAATAGAACACCCTGTATTTAAATTCGGAATTAGGAAGTAAATATCATCCCCTATCGCTTTATATGAGCATTCCCTATACCTATCTTTAATAGATTTTGAGATATGAGCGACTTTTTGTTAACAGAAAGTTGATATCCATTTCCGGTCAACCGGAAGTGATATTTTGGTGAAGGTATTTTACATTTAAAGTTCCAATCGAACAGAACTGGTGCCAAAATCTCAAATATAAGTAAATAATAGAACATCATAAACTTTTAATGAACCAGTTACGTGGAATACCCTGTATAGAAGTCTGGACTTGTACACTTGAAGAAAAAAGTATCCGAACGAAGCGAGCAGAAGCGAGTGAGACAGAAGAAGATATCGGGTACCTTCTATTACAAGCAGCCGATATTTTCTCTTTTGCTTACTCAAGCTTGAATCGTTCGGTTATTATTTTCTTCAAGTCTACCTCTAGTTGGAGCACGGGGTTTTGGGATGAATCGTAGTATGTAGATTCGTCGTCAAATCGGAAGAATCCAGCGCAGAACGTGCCACTAACACCGAATAATGTGTCGAATAAAGATGTATGTGCAATAAAAAGAAAGTAATAGCGCTATGCTTAGGCAGTTTTGGTTGGATAGTAGTTGATGACGTAACACCTTCGCCCAGTTTAAGATCCATCCGATTAGGTGAGTACTCTATGATAGCTTACAAATTAGGTAATCTACCAAGAAGTTTTGTTCTATTTTTTAGGTTAATTTTATTGAAATAACGTAGTTTATCTTTGTCGCTTCAGAATTTTACCAAAATAGCGTCTTTTATTAACCAGTAGCCGTGCAAGTTCCCATAAATAGAATTAAATTTCTAATAACAGGTTAAATATAATATAGACATATCGGAATTGTAACGTTAGAAAGTTAATTCTAAATAAACGACATAATTTATGCAGAAGCACGTTCCTCGAGTAGACCCACAGACACACATAAAAACAGAGGAAAAGCATGGGAATTTTATTCCCAATTAGAAGTGTAGAACGCGCTTGAATATGTCTTCATTATGATTATGCTAGTGTGTATTTCAAACAATGAGATTATACGGGTTGGAAAGTCAGTCCAAACCCATGGAGAAATGATTCAGTGCTTTGGTGTGCGGCTAATCTTTTATGTTATCCGTGAGATACGATGAAATATCATAGATTTTTTTCGTCATACATTACAATTAAGTGTCATATTTTAACTTTGAAACTTTATAGTTAGGAAAATACTTTGGGAATTTTTTTATTCTGGTCAATGCGGCAATATACCATAAATTTTAAAAAAGTATTGGGTTTTTTAATTCGTTTAATCGAATTTTTTATAGTAGGTAGTATATCATCTACGCGTAAGAAAAATAAATAAATAATATGTATAGCAAAAATCGTTTATTTTTTTTTTTCAAACAAATTTGTTAAATTTATATGTCACACACGTCTAAGATCTATCAGGAATAGCAGTTTATTTATTTGTTCGTTGACACACTAGCATGAACAGTAACGAGAAAAGGTCATTTGCCAATACAACATAACCTCAAAGGTCAATAGTGGCTTCCTTAAAGGCCGCTTTACAGTTCGCAATTTTTTTATTGCATGCAATAAAAATAAAGCATACTCTATTCGCTGTATTGCACGTGCAATACAAGTAAAATTGCACTCAGCTGATCTAAATCCATTGAATGTGCATGCCGACAATTTTTATTTAACGAAGTGCAAAAACAAACTGGTAGAAATACACATGCTAAATGATGTTATAAAAAGTAATGTGAATTTTTTTGTACGTTTCTCTTATGGATCAGCTAAGAAAGCTGTAAAACGGAAGCTTCATTATCATCCATATAAAATGTTTATTGTGCAGCAATTACTGCCATTAGATTTCGAAAAACGTATGGAATATTGGCATTGGTTTAATAATGCAAATCTAAGGAATGACGATATTTTAAATGTTACTTTTTTTTTTATCTGACGAAGCCTGGGTTAATTTAACAGATGATGTAAATTCTCAAAATATTAGGATTTGTCCGCACAAAATCCTCATGTTATTCGGGAAACGAAATTGCATCCTGTAAAAATAAGGATATGGGTTGCAATGTCCAGGAGCCGTATAATAGGACCGATATTCTTTGAGGATACAATAACAGCAGCCAGATATAGACTCATATTACATGAATTTGTGAGACAATTATTTGATGATGAATTACAGCTAGGCTATTTTCAAAATGACAATGCTACTGCTCATACAGCAAGAGAAACAAGAGAGTATTGCAGAATTTTTTGATAACAGAGTTGTTGGCTTTGAATGTTGGCCACCTAGATCACCTGATCTTACACCGGCTGACTTTTTTTATTTGGTCATCTAAAAAATAAAATTTATCGGAACCGCTTACATAATATGGATCAATTGAAAGAAGCAATAAGAAATGAAATAGAGAATATTACAAATGAGCAATTAATAAATGTTTCTGAAAACATGAAGAAGAGGGTAGATGCTTGCATAAATAATGGTAAACACACTCACTTTGAGCACAGCATGTAAGCAGTGCAGGTATGTTAAAGAAACATGTTCCAATTTTTTAATTTATATTATATTTTTGTTGTAGAGCGTATGGCTATGAAAAGCATCCATCCATTATTGTCCATTCAGTACCTCGTATAAATTATGAAGAATGTCTGATATAAGTTAAGATATGACATAAATGTGTATTTTTATTACATATATTGTTTAAACCTTTTATATCTTTAATTAAACCTGGCTGTATTTGTCATCAGAAATATATTATTTTCGAAAATGTTTATTAGGTTTTTTTTGCAAGGGAGTTACTTGAATGACTCATACCTTAGATGCAATTTTGGTACACTACACTTGTTGTCCCGGCTAACATTAGTGTATATTAAGTTGCATATGTAAAATTAGACAAAAACAGCATAATGAGATCGCTCGTTACTGTGTTTTATTAACTAACTTCATTCGAAACAGTGGATGTAAATATTAATATAATCTTCGTGGAAAATAGAGTAAGATCAGGACAATCTTATTCGATCTCACAGTATATCAACAATACGCTATATTTTTCACATATAGATTCTTTGAGTTTTAATATTAAAAATTATGTTGCCAAAACCCAACAAAATAACATGGCCTGGCTTAGACTGTGAATGCTGTTTTCATTTTTATTTGTCCGGTCATAGTCTTTTTCGTGTTAGCTGTTGTATTCACTAATGTTACTGTGTGACTTTTTATATAGGTACCGATATGTTATATTGCTGGGTTACCCTTATGACTGCAAATGTACACCAAAATACAAAATTCGTATCTCCCTAAGATTTCTTCATGATCGAATCTAAATGTAAACATATCTGAAACAGCACTCTACCAAAACTTGAGGGCTCTAATGAAACAAGCAAAAAGTGCATTTTAAGCAAACACAGTGGAATAGTAAATGCAAAGAAATAATATTTTAAGGAGACATGAGTTTTGAATTTGACTGTAACTTATGTAATTTGACAAAACATACAAATATACAAAATTCCTTTCTTTGTCTACACTACTAAAAAGATAAAAACTAAATATCTATCTACATAGTGTCAAATCAATGTGATTCTGTCAAATTTTACTTTATTTGTGTTATTTTAAAAGCAAATTTCAAAAATCTAATACGAACATCTCGTTCTTCATTTAGTAGTACGAAAGAAAAAGAAAATACCAAAACAACTTTTTCTACGTAAAAAAATCGTTTGGCATTAATGAAACGAAAAAAAAAATTAACACCCTGTATATCGAAAACGAAGCGACAATCGAAAAAAATTTTATACCACATTTTCGTCTTAAAATTTGGTGAGGAGTATCCTCATTTATTTTGTCAGAGAGGTTAGGAGACAGCCTGTATATGTCATTTTAAAAGCAGATTTCGAAAATCTAATATCAGTTTTTAATTATAATGAAGCATTTATATGCATTGATAATGACTTGAAAAAAAGGAAGGAAAAAGTTTTGAGTACAGCATTACATAAAAGATCTTTCCAAAGAGAGAGTCTTGAGAATGTGCTTTTAGTTTTTATCTGCAGAGTCGAATCTTGTTGCTAAAGATAAAATATGAAAATTTCGTATTTTATCTTTAGCAATTAAAAAAAAAAAACTGGAATGTCATTTGTAACAGGCTCATTTTCTCTTCAAAATAGGGATAAACTTTGACAATTTCGTGAAATTTAAACTTGAACATAACCTCAACTATCCAAGTTATTGATTATAGCGGACTTAAGTTTGACAAGAAAATCACGACTTTTATAGAACAGGTAATATTTGAGAGATTCAGTCGGTATGAAAGTATTTTTTATTTATAAAGGTCCTTTTAAAAATACATCACGAGCTTTAATAAAGGTTGTTGGTTGCGGAAAAGCATCTCAGTATTTCCTTTAAATCAATCAAATGTCGTTTTTATTTATATTATATATAAACCAAACCTCATTCACAAAATTTCTCTATACGAAACATATTTTTTTCCCTAATTACAACCGGCAGTCATATCATTAACCTGTTTCAATTGCTGAGCCACTTTCCATTACGAATTACGAAGTAAAAAAAAAGTATGCCTGACAGGTTTCTTGATTCAACTTTTAAACTTGCCCATCATACACACAGCGGTAATTTACTTTTTTCTTAAAAAAAAAAAAAAACGAGAAACTATTATTTACTTACGCTATTTACTAGTTTATAATGTATGCACAGTTATTATAGTGTGTTAACTTTTAAAAACGTACGTTTCGTGTTAGGTTGGAATTCTCGATGTTTCAAACACTAATGAAATACGTATTCTACGGTAAAATTTTATTATCTACTTTTGTCACAGACTCGCTAAATATTTACACACATAGAAAATATATAATTAACTTTTCGTTGTCACATTTTCTCTAGAAAATTACGGGCGGATAACGAGTGAGGTTTCCAGGTTTAGCAAACAAAATCTCGACATCGTAACGAACACACAAGATATATTATTTTACGATGGTAGAATAGAGACACTGCAAAAAGTATCTGCTATTTACATTTCGCGAGGCTAAAGACCTGTCCGTTGATCCTAGGCGAACTTTTTAATAGGCGAAACGTTACATGAAGAAAAAAAAAAATAAACTCTACCTGCTTGTCTCCTCACGGGAGAAATGAACTGAGTAAATGAGACTTTATCACTCTTCTTTTTATAACGGGTGGCTAGGTTAGCAGCACACTTATTTACGGGGAATTGTTACCTATCTACGTGTATAAAAGACACCAGTAAAACTAGTTGACCAACCCGAGGGGAAATGTATCATTTCAAAAATTAATATAAAGCTATATATTATAGAAATATTTATTACCCTGGTGGAATAGAACGTTAGATAATCCGATACATCCTTATGGCCGGTGGAAAAGCGGTCTTTGGTATGTGAGTATGCCCACAGAAAACTTGTGACACCTAACAACACATCACACGGATCCGGTTTACGATTTTCGCGCACGCAGCACGTTCAACGGTCCACGAAAGATTAATTTTTTTTTTGGTTAGTCAAGTTTATTACCGGCACATGGAGAAGAAGCGACCCCTATTGGATAATAGTTGAACTAGCGGTGAGTAGCCGAACTTATGGGAGGTGGATCATAGATGTCGCTGTAAGATTTTTTTTTATTTAAAATAAAATAATTTTAAAATTTTTCTGCAACACTTTGCACACAACTTTGCCAGGTATTAATAAATTTAATTGTGTTGTAGTATCCAATGAACGATAAACATGAAGGGAGAAAAGAGTAAAAGGAATTTTATGAACGAAAGAATGAGTTTTTTTCACTCTTTTTTCTCTTATAATAAATTTAAATTTAAACTGGTGTTTACAAAATTATAATTTTAATTCTACGATAAATTTATAATGAGACTATAAATAGGAAAACTTAATAATAAGTAACAAAATCCGCTTTTAATTAGATGATTATATATTACAATAATATAGTATTTAATTCTAACTAGCCTTTCTTTATATTAATTTTTGATATTGTTGAAAACAAATCTGGTTTATTAATGCTCAAATCTTGTGTGTGTGATTGGAAAAATTAATATTGAATGACCTCATTTAAGGTTTTGAGTAACGCAAATACACATTCTGTATAAAGGAAAATTTAATCATACTTTTTCAAAAAAAAAATTATATGTATTTAGTAGGCAACCTGACATCAGGATACTACTAATTGTGATGGTACAAATATGTTTTCTTCCTTTATCAGTCTTGTCATTAACGGTCATCCAATCCATAAATGTTATGTATCGAAAAGAATTTAAGGAAAAAAACTTAAATGTTGTTTTTAGAAGCCATGAATTTACATTTCCCAGTAAAACAAATTCAAATTTCCCGCAATTATATTTAATAACTTCAACTTAAAGGTTATTCAAATAACTATTAATCTAATACAAAATCGTAGGTAATTTCTTGCTTTAATGTTGAAGTTACTAAAAATAATTGCGGGAAATTTGAATTTGGTTTACTGAGGATAACCGAAATTATGACCAACCCTATCTGTGCTTTAATTGTTTTTACATGAATATCCTAAAGTGTAACAAAAAACAACTTTTGTTGGTTAAGTAAAACCTGATAATATTTTTCATATACGTGGATATAGTAGTTGTTAAATATTAAATTCATGTTGTATAAATATTGTGTGCTAACATGGGAATATTCCCCATATTATTTGAAAACTTAATATGTGCTTAATATGTATAAAATATACATTTAATAAATATAGGTGTTAGACTTTAATAATATTAAATAAATATTTTCGCAAAACCAAAATAAGATATTGGAAAACGATTACAAAATAAATATTCAAAAAATATTTTGCAATCAATATTAAATTCGCAATATTTCACAAATATTTCTTATATGTTGAATGTTAATTTTGGGTTTTGGAATGTGTGATATAAATATTGTTTCTATGTATAATAAATATGATTTTTAAATATATACATATGCACAGTAGCACAGTTATATTGTGTAATATTATAAAAATGTGTTGGTTATGTTGGAAGTATTTCTCATACATATAATATCTGTAAAATATGAAATACATATTTTATAAATATTGTATGCTACCTGGGTTATTTCTAATAAACCTTATATAATTTTAAAATTTTATTTTTTAATAACCAGATCAAGGCCATTTTATTTTATTTAATCATAATAATACTCTTTGACTCATGTGTTTTGCGGAAATATATTTCTTTGTGCTTGTGTGTCCATTAATTATTCAAATACAATATTTTGGATTTTAATTTGTAATAATTACAAATTAATTATGCACAATTTGTAAAATTTGTAAATGATTTATATTCTGTTATGTAATAGATAGTAAGAGTAGAAGATAGAAGTATTCATGGCAAGAAAAATAAAAGTTTGTCTACCATTTTGTAATACATTCGTTTATTTATTCACATTTTCTTAATTGAAATTACTAAGTCAAGTAATATTAAAGGTCTGCTCAATGACCACATAGTTAAATAATGGGAAAAATATTTTTTCTAAATCGTTCTCTATACTAGTATTCTCCATGAATAATTAAATCAAAATTTATCATACAGCAAAATATACACAGAGATTCAAAATGATTGTCAATTCCGCTCCTATAGATAGTAACAGGGGTGTAGGTATATGCCGCGTGTTTGTAATGAAGGTTTGAACTAAGTCAGTGTTGGAACATAAGAAAGTAAACGGATCTGTCATAAGTAAGGAAAACGTAACCTATATATGAACTCGCATTATATAAACGACTATGGATTGGTGTTTCTGCTTGTAAAAATGAAATGTAATTAATTTAACTTTACTAAATTATGATTTTACAATTCAGTACTAACTGGTGTTTAACTAAATTTATTTATTACTTTAAATTATAACATACAATTAGTATAATTATTAAGTGACAAAACTGCATCTCTCAGTTCTTCTATGGTATGCATGTGGTTTCTATAGATCCTATTTTTTAGATAGCCGAACTTGAAGTAATCTAATGGGGTTAGATCAGGCGATCTTGGTGGCCATCTTTGTGCTCTAACGAACCTGTCAGCAGAAAACTGTTGAAGATATTGGCAGGTTTGTCGAGCAGTATGTGCTGGAGCATTATCGTGCTGAAAATAACCTGCTTCAAGCTCATTTTCTTGTAACTCTGCAATAAACAATTCCAACATCTGTTGGTAACGTTGGGCTGTTACAGTTTCCTCGAAGAAAATTGGCCTTATTATTCGTAGCCTGGACATAGCTAACCAAACTTAAACTTTTACGGGATGCAATTGCGTTTCTCGAAATTCGTGTGGATTTTCTGCAGATCAGATACGATAGTTTTGTGAATTGATATAGCCTGTTAGATAAAACCAGGCTTCATCCGAGAAAAATGATTTGTTTAGCAAGTCATCGTCCCTTAAATTGTTATTAAACCAATGACAATATTCTAGTCGCCTATTGTGATCTAATGGTAATAATTCCTGTAGCGTAGAAACTTTATAGGGATGAAAATGTAACTTTATTTGACAGCTCATTGCACTGAAGTGTATGATAAGCCTATAAAATTATAAAATGTAATAAACTATTTCACTTAATGTTAATATTGATTTTTTACCTGTATGTTGAGCTATTACCACAGATAAATTCCCTTATTTTCTTACAGTATTCAGAAATACTATTGTTGGTGATATTAGATGTAAATATAAAAGATTTGAACAAAATTATAAGATAAATAATCGAAAGATACTACAACACGCACGCCAATGTCGTTAAATGTCAAGAAAATTCATTTAATGTATGAAATTTGTATGTAGCTAATTTCGCTCATTAAATTGGTAATAAGCATGGATAATTTTTTCCGGAAAACAGTTTTTTTCTTACGACAATCATTTTGAATCACATGGTATATAATATTGTATGTATTTTAAATTCCCGCCACAGAAATGTCAACGCAACTTCAAATTGATTTGAATATTTATGTTATACGTAAGCAAAACCTAATATTATCAGGTATAAAATTCTATTTCCTAATAGTTGATATTTTTTCCGGTTTAATTAACTATATTTGTTTAATAAAATAATACTTAAATTAATATAAATCCTAATTACACTATGGTCTAATAGATGCGGCATCTATAGTCGGTAAAACAGCGACCTCTCATAATTAGCCGCTATGAGCCAGGAGGGCCAGGAGCTGTCATATGCTGCACATGTGCCAGTAGCGAATTCAGTGTTGTTCGTTGGCGTCGCAACAGTGTCGTTGGGCGGTCAGTGCGGTTCTACGATTTTCATTCCGACCCGTAAAAAACGACAAGTGAAACTTTCCGCGACGACGACACACAAGTATTTTTCGGTTACTCTTTCTGTTTCCTTTTTTTTCCCCTGATATAAAGTATGAAAATTTGGACAAGTGAACACACATTCAAGTAAGACAAGCATTCGACAGGGGCGTCCCTTCGCACGTTCTAAGCGAATCCCCCTCGTTTTTGTGTTGTTACAGTCACCCCTGGGAAACCGTAGCGACAGCGGCCTGGAGGAAATACCCCAATCCGCACAACCCGGCAGTAATCGGAACCGACGTGGTCGAAAGAAAAGTCGTAGACGGGGTATTGCATACGCATCGGCTGGTCAGTTCCAAGTGGTATTTTCCCAGATGGGCGCAGGCGGTGAGTAGTTTTCACTCGTGCGAATTCCTCTCGCGGATTGTTACGTGAAATCACGGGGGGTTGGCGTTTCGCGCACACGTGCTGCCGTTCCATTCATTTAATTCCGAGCCAAATTTCGTATCGGAGTAAATTTGGATTAGAAAGAGAGAAATACAGTTCTACACGTGATGCATGACGGTAGATTGGTGAACGAGAAGGTGCCAAGTGATGCGCTTCACGTGACTCGTGTTCTATAATATGCAAAAGTGATATAACATAACCGCACATAACCTCAAAATTACGAATGGAACATTCCAGACACTCTTCGGCGTTGTTGATTCTGGAGGGCGATTTGTGTTGACCTCGTGCGCTAATCGGTAAGGTGACGCATTTTTATCTCATTTATAGCGTCCCCTAAACAGTTTTCAGTGTCAAACTTTCACTATGTATGTAATGCATATACTAGATAATTTTGTGACGTTTCTACTTATGCTGTACGTAAAATTTATCTCTTTTGTATCTGGGAATTCTGACGTAATATTTTTAACTTATTACGTCTCTTAATTTATCATTTTCGCATTCCGACAGCTTCATTGTACATTGAAACGTTGATATGATAACTTTAATAAAAAAGAAATTATATTTAAATTATCGTTTAGTTTTAAATATGGGTATTTTGCACCTATTGTTTCCCTAGATTCTCTTACTGATTACGAGTGATATTTTACTTAAGTAATTGTGTATTGTGTGCTATATATTGCGATTAAACATTAAATTATGTGTTTCAATTATGGCGAACTTTGTTCCCTTCGTTATCATTGTGAAATTTCGATTACTCTTTGTACTCCGATGGAAATTTTTAAAATCTTTGTGTTGATACTTTCAAGTGTTCGGTTCAAATATTTGGGCGTTTAAGGTACTAATAGTTATTATTTCTTCCACAAAAGTGCGTTTCCATAGCTCAGAACAGAATTATATTAAGTTACATAAAGAAAAGTTTACAGAACCAACGTTTAAAGAATAATGCCTTACATTTTGTTAATGGTCATTTGTGTTGGATTTAATAATTTGTTTTAACTCCTTATCTAACCGGCAATGTTTGTAATTTTCGTTACTTATTGTTCAGGTTATCGACGGTGGTAGTGGTTTTTGAAAATGTAGCAAAATGGCCCAAAAATCCGTGATGAGTTTGTTTGACCAAGCATTTGAGCAGTTTTTAGACACATATTGTTTAAATGGGATTTTCCAAAAGTTATAAATGTCATTCCTTTGAACAATTTATTTATGTTCATGTATATTGATGCCAATGTACAGGTGTCCGTTTATATTTTGACCCCTAGCTACAGGCTGTATTATTTCAGGTAGGAAAAGAAACTTTCAATATAAAAGTTATAGGGATTTCACTGCATTATCTTTTACGAATTTCAACGTTGATATTATTTTATAAATTGGTAGACCTAATGAATACAGCTTGCATTTTTTTAAATAAGTACAACACCCTATACAGGGTTATTATTGTATAGCACTTTTCAAAAAAAGGGGTAAAAGATATACATGAGCAATGCCTATATACAAAGAATTACGGTTCTATGTGCATGTTGTAATTTTCCAAATTTTAGGGCCCAAAATGTAATTAAAGACGGCCCACATCTGTGTTTACCATTTGTATACACATAAATCTGATAGGAAATGAATTTCAACCATCTGTAAGTAAACATCGAAAAAATTAAATGCTAGGCATAGTGAATTCATTCAAAGCAGATGTTATTTACACAAGATTTAAACTGAGATAAGACGGAAGCACGAGAATGCAAACAAAGCAGTCAGGTGTTTTTTTTTAATGATGTATCTACCCCCGTCAATGAATTAATAATTAGTAATTAGTTCAAGATTGACCCAAAAGTAAAGTGTTCTAACCCCTTATTATATTTAACAAATATCATTAGAATATCGTTTGGCATTAATTAATTAATAAATGAAAAAAAATAATAAAAAAGAAGTTTAACACCCTGTATTTCGAAAACGAAGCGGCATTCGAAAAAAATTTATATCACATTTTCATCTTAAAATTTGGTGAGGAATATCCTCATTTATTTTCTCACAGAGATTAGAAAACACCCTGTATATTTCAATATCCCTATTATAACCAACAAAAGCCGCCCCTGTACCACTCTCATCCTTCGACCCATCCGTAATGATTTCTAAACGCTCTGCAAAAGTAGCATAATATAGGTAAGGTCAGAGTCTACTTCTACAAACAATCGAATGATGTGTTACGATACTTTTTAACCGAGATATTTTTTATTATCGCTGGTACTCGTGTAAGTACATAATGAAAAAAACGTAAATTTAATTCCTTATCTGGATCTATGCCAAAACGTTGTTGCAATCCGTCTAGTGAGACGACCTCACAGAGTCAAGGTCGCACTTGTATTACGCGATCTCAGCATAAATATGTATGTTTCATATCGAATTTGGGAATGGGATTTGAAAAAGTTGAAAACCGCGTGCGTAACTCGTCTACTCTTTTTTCGAAAAGCGCGTCAAAATAAGCAATTGCCTTACGTAATATCACGTGACGAAGTAAATTAAAAATAAAATAGAGTATTTTGAACTTTGGAGCGTAAAACGTAAATTCCAAAGTTCGTTGTTTCGTCAGCGGTAGTAAAAAATGTTGTAGTAATGAAAGTATTATTTTGCATCGCTTGGTAAAATGGTGAAATATTAACATCAATGACCTTGTCGCTTGTTTTTCTTTTTCACCCTTAATAAAATTGATGGCTTATTTTATAAAATGTGCACGTCGTAGTCAGTATTTGTGCTTCCAACACTTTTTTTGAGGAGTTTCACTATCATGGCGAAGATTCAAAATGATTGTCAATTCCGCTCCTATAGATAGTAACAGGCTGTAGGTATATGCCGCGTGTTTGTAATGAAGGTTCGAACTAAGTCAGTGTTGGAACATAAGAAAGTAAACGGATCTGTCATAAATAAGGAAAACGTAACCTATATTTGAACTCGCATTATATAAACGACTATGGATTGGTGTTTCTGCTTGTAAAAATGAAATGTCATTAATTTAACTTTACTAAATTATGACTTTACAATTCAGTACTAACTGGTGTTTAACTAAATTTATTTATTACTTTAAATTATAACATACAATTAGTATAATTATTAGGTGACAAAACTGCATCTCTCAGTTCTTCTATGGTATACATGCGGTTTATAATCCTATTTTTTAGATAGCCGAACATGAAGTAATCTAATGGGTTAGATCAGGCGATCTTGGTGGCCATCTTTGTGCTCTAACGAACCTGTCAGCAAAAAACTGTTGAAGATATTGGCAGGTTTGTCGAGCAGTATGTGCTGGAGCATTATCGTGCTGAAATAACCTGCTTCAAGCTCATTTTCTTCTACTCTGCAAAAAACAATTCAGACATCTGTTGGTAACGTTGGGCTGTTACAGTTTCTCGAAGAAATTAGCCCTATATTCGTTGCCTGGACATAGCTAACCAAACTCCAACTTTTACGGGAGTGAATTGCGTTTCTCGAAATTCGTTGTGGATTTTCTGCAGACCAGATACAATAGTTTTGTAAATTGATATAGTCTATTAGATAAAACCAGGCTTCATCCGAGAAAAATGGTTTGTTTAGCAAGTCATCGTCCCTTAAATTGTTATTAAACCAATGACAATATTCCAATCGCCTATCGTGATCTAATGGTAATAATTTCTGTACCGTAGAAACTTTATAGGGATGAAAATGTAACTTTCTTTTCACAGCTCATTGCGCTGAAGTGTATGATAAGCCCATAAAATTATAAAATGTAATAAACTATTTCACTTAATGTTAATATTGATTTTTTACCTGTTTGTTGAGCTATTACCACAGATAAATTCCCTTATTTTCTTACAGTATTCAGAAATACTATTGTTGGTGATATTAGATGTAAATATAAACGATTTGAAAAAAAATTATAAGATCAATAATCGAAAGATAATATAACACGCACGCCAATGTCGCTAAATGTCAAGAAAATTCATTTAATGTATGAAATTTGTAAGTAGCTAATATCGCTCATTAAATTGGTAATAAGTATAGATAAATTTTTCCGGAAAACAGTTTTTTTCTTACGACAATCATTTTGAATCACATGGTATATTATTCAATTTTTGGATTCTTCAGAACATTCTAGACATATTTCATGTACAATTTCCTATACCTATCTTCAACTGTTTTGGAAATATTAAGTGTTTTTAGTTTTTTTTTTTTTTTGCAAAAAAATAGCATTAAAGAAAGACAATTATTCGTTACAACACACTCAAAAACTGTAGTCTGTTTATTTCTTGATATTGTAAAAAAAAAAAAACAAAAAAAAAAGCTATTCCTTTTTACCGATATGAAATAAACTAAAACTGTAAATACGTTTGTTTACTTTTGTTTAAAACGCCTGGCCTTAGGAAATTGTTGTCTGCCTGCATGACAGTTTAGTTGTCAGTGTTATAGTCGTTTGAATTTCGTTAACTGCATATCAGAAAAATGGTTCATTTAACAGAAATGCACAAAATAACAATTCTACAGATGATTTGGTTATGGAGATAACACACGGACACAAATAGAATTTTTAGGCTCACATCACCTGATTTTTTTTTTGTGTGTGAATAGTTTTATATCTGTTACATACGCTAGTTCTGTTCTAAAATATTATTTTGTCACTTTTTTATGCCAAATTAAATTTTGTTTAAACATTTCTGGATTCTCATTTCCACTAATAAAAATAAAATAAAAAAAAACTGCTTGTGTATCTTCCTGCACGGTATATTTCACATTTTATCTAACAAATTTTATCGCAAATTGAAGATATAAGTCAAGAATTTACTCGACAATAATTGGTTATTGATTCAATTCTGTCCCCAATAGATTTAATTTCGTTTTAAGGGAAAGTAACAAATGTTTCATGAATTAATACTTAGTTAATCCGATTATTGGGATTGTTTCAATATACTTTCTGATACAAGAGGATATTAAATAAATAAGAGCCACACGTGGGAAAATATACAATTGTTCTTGTATTGATTAATTTAGGTTATTCCTAGTACTAGAATAAAGAAGTTACGATGTCAACAAAAGTTAGAAGTAATGACTCTTACAATTTGTAGGCTTTGAATAATAGGGAATTATATAATTATTAAAATTTCAATAAAGATTACCAAGTATAGTTCATTTACTATAACAGACGAGGTACTACGTGAGTCAGTTTGGTATGACGTCACGACCGTGTTGCAAATTTTCTATTCGTCAAAACGTAAACAAACCGTTAGGTTATTTAACTGTCAAACACTTTTGACAGGTGAATAAACAAACTCTTAAAAATAACATTTACCGTTAATTTTAGCGATGATTCTTTTTGAAAATCAGGATTTAAAGTATGTTAATCATGATAACAGTGGAAAAATAACAAAAAAGTACAAGTGAGTACAATAAATTTAATCTGGACCATTATCGCTTAAAGTATTCACAGTAACGATTAGTATGCAAGTTTCTTCTCTATCAAAACCAATCTCTCTGATTTACTGCTTCTAAATTTCGTTTCCAATATGTTGTACACCAAGTACGTCAAATTTCCAGACTAATTTAATTCAATCGCTTTATACAATTGTATGCGTCCTCCGATCTGCCATATTTCATCCATCGTTTCATAGCAAACTTCCTTTTCTTTGAGAACAAATAATGTCTACCACAACAATGTGTTTCAACCATAGAAATGTATTTTTCTTTAAGAGCATTGTTCAAAATGTTTAACGTGTTATGTTAGTCTGAAAAATGTATGTGGAAGAACCACTTCTGTAAACAATATTTGTATATACTCACTGTTTTCGTATATATTATAAATTGTGTGTCCAATAGCACATGGACAATGAGTAGAATAATCAATTTTTACAACATTTATTTCGTATGCATTTTCGTTTTGGGTTAGTGAATGTAATTCCTTGTTACTCATGGATGAAATTTGCTTATGTTTACAACATGAATGTTTAAAACACTGTTACTCTCTAAAACGAAATACTGTAAAGATTGACATTAAAAATATATGGGATTTTTATACTCCTCGCACAAAAAGTTAACGGGAGTAATGGCCCTGTTTTTTCGCGTTCTGCGTCGAAATACACGATTAACGAACTATTAACTCTTCGATTGTTTATACAATGGTTCAGTATGGTTTTGTTGTAATAACTACTTATTTTAAATGAATATATCCAAGTATAAACGCAAATTCCCACACTTTACTGCAATGCAGAATATAACCCTTGACAGTTGACAGCAATAACTAAATTGGTGGGAATACATTGGGAAGATGTGAACAGCATTGCAATTTAAAAAGCCGTAGGAACCAACATAGTATTTATATTGAACGTGAATGAGTTATATGTTAGTTGGTTATTTTAATAACTATGGTATTGCCCCCCCGGCCCGAATTTGCAAGTAATGACGTACCTCGTCTTGTTATAGTAAATGAAGTATATTATTATTTCTAACCAGACAAGGCATCCAAGGTGACCTCTCGATTTTTATAAATTTAGAGGGAATGGAGTCACACCGATAAAATCGTTGCAACGTATTTTTTTAGCTCCCCATATTTGGATCTAGGGGGTGTAATGGGGCTTATTTTATCAGTTTGCCCACAATACGGAAATACATACTGTCAGTATTACTATAACTGTTAGTCATACTACAAGTAACGTAATGTAAATAATTTAATTATGCAAAAACACATTTTAAGTATTTACAAATTATACAATCTGAACATTCGCGAATAATCGATGGCTAATATAATAAACAACAAAAAAAAAAACTAGATATGCCGACAATGTTCGGTAAGTTATTTCTTGCAAAAGCTGTTTTTTTTATATACAGGGTGTTGGATAAACATGCGGCAACAATTCAAGGGGTTATTCCTTGGCTTATTTTAAGAATATTTTGTCCTATGATGATTTTTGAAAAACCCTTTGTTTCGAGATACAGGGCGAACAAAATTTTGCGACAACCATATTCGATATTCGTTGAAATTATTAATGTAAATAAAAGTATGGTGTACGCCAATGAGTTTATCAAGTACAAAAAATTGCTTACAATGCATTGTTATTTTTTCGATCTCGATCACATGAAACTGCTGTTTTATCTAGTAGTGGATTTCATTTGAATACGTCTCAACGGTCGCATTTGTTTAGATTGAGTGACGTTTGACTGTTTGACGTGTCTTTAATAGTTAGTGAAATCCTCTATCATGATGTATACGAACGCCGACTAGACTGACATGGATTTCATGTATGGACTTGCTGATGGCAACTCATTAGAAGCTAGACGATTGTACATTGAACGATTTCCTGCCCTTAATGTCCCCGACCGAAAAATCTTCGAAAACATTCATCGACGTCTTCGTGAAACAGGCTCAATGAAACGAAGTGGAGGGCCAGGAAGATCAATGACTGGAAGAACGGTACAATTGGAACAGAATGTGCTGGAGATGATAGAGGAAGATCCTGGTAGTTCTAAACGAAAAATTGCAAATACTTTGGATGTAAGTCAGTTTGGAAAAGGACAATTTGTTGTATCCGTACCACATTCAAACGCGTTCAGGCACTACTACCTGCTGATTTTCCTTCACGTATTGTGCATTATGTCAATAGATATTGCAAACATTAGTTCGCATCCCTCTATTTCTGACACAGATTCTTTTTACCGATGAAGCCAGTTTCTCAAGAAATGCAATAAGGAATTTTCATAATAACCATGTGTGTGGGCAGATCAAAATCCGCATGAGGTATTTCAAGATCGTTTTCAACATCAGTTCTCGTTGAATGTTTGGGTTGGAATTGTGGGTGACTATCTAATTGGATCGGTATTTCTACCAGGAAGACTTACTGGCGTGGTGTACCGCAACTTTTTGGAAGCAACAGTGCCTGAGTTTCTGAAGGATGTACCATACGCGACAAAAATTGCAATGTGGTTTATGCACAATGATGCACCACCACATTTCAGTTTGGTTGCTCGTAATTTTTTAACAGCAACATACGGAGATCGCTGGATTGGTCGAGGTGGGCCACACGCATGGCCTGCTCGATACCCAGACTTAAACCCCCTAGATTATTTCTTCTGGGGATCTCTGAAGTCGATAGTTTACGCTAGTCCAGTGGAGAATTTGGGCGATTTGCGAAATCGGATAATTGCTGGGTGTAACTCAATTAGAAATGACCCTGGTGTGTTTGAAAGAGTTCGACAGTCAATAACGAGAAGATAAAATGCTTGTATCCAGGCTGGTGGAAGCCATTTCGAACATTTATTGTAGATTAAGCAACTTTACATGTACTTTTTGATAATAAAATGTGGTTACTGTCGCAAATCTTGTCCACCCTGTATCTTCGAAACAAAGGGTTTTTTCAAAAATCATCGTAGGACAAAATATTCTTAGAATAGGCCAAGGAATAACCCCTTGATTTTTTCCCGCATGTTTACCTAACACCCTGTATAGAAAGAATAAGTTTCCTCAGAAAATGGTAATAATAAATATTTGTTCCCCCTTGTCAACTAGATACCTAATAAAAAAGTATTTCCCTGTTTGTCCTTGTCTGACCTGACTTAAAAGCAGACACATCTAAAAAATAATATCTTATCGCTGTGTTCGTTTCAAAACCAGGATGTATGTATCTACCTTTTTATATCAATTTCTCTTTGGCCTTCATATAAATTTACGATTACAAAAGGTATATTATGTACTACATATCTGATGTATAGACGTTCCTCCAGGGCATAATTTCACAGTTGAACACAGGCCAAGCCGCAAGTTTTCGCGATCACACACAATCGAACCGTGTCCTCGTGTGACAGATGATCGACATTACAAAAGCCGATTGTGACGCATCATTTTGGCACTCTTCACGCTTTTTATCTGCTCTTATCCGAATTACAAATCCCGATATCCAGACAGAAAAGATATGTATATACGAGGTTTTTATTGGCATTACCTATACACTACACGACATCCTTATCGGTATGGAATATAACATTTTATATTGCCATGCCGGCAATTTATTTTTAATAGGTCAACGCTAAATGTATTAATAGTCACTTTATCGTGGGTCGTATACAATATTTAAAATTAAATGCGGTAATCTTGAGTTTCGTATAAGGTGGTATTTTTATTGGACGATTTCAGTAGAGGATAGGTCATATCATTGAATGATAAGAACAATCTTTATCTGTTACTATGGATAAAAGGGTTTAATAGCGTGCATTAAATTTTAGGTTAGGTTAATATATGTAGATAATTTTTTTTTTTTGAATCGCAAGTTCTGAATCGTTCTTATAATCTTTTTACTTTTGCATGTTGTCACGCTGTTTGACGATTATCGATAAATAAGTATGGTATAGCAATCAGATCCCAAATATTAAACATGTTAAATATGTTTGAAATTGAAATACTATTCTGTAATATGTAATTATACACGTTTGGTTATATTGATATGTATATCATGTCGAATATAGTAATTACTTTGTTTATATATGTCAAAATAAATTTCATCAAAATTATTTCACCGGTGTTTAATTAATTATTATTTTTTCATTTCCTTGGATATGCCGGTTTTTGTTTAATTATAAATACGTTCTTTACGTTTCGGAAATTTTATTGTTTCCTTTTTCACATTTAATTTTTTATCCTACAAACATTTACAACCATTAAAACTTTAAAATTTAACATTTTACTTATTAATATCTAAAGTGATAATTAAAAAAAGAAAAAAGGAAAAAGTACATGACCAAAAACTTATATTAGTTATTTCCATTTTTTTGTGTTTCCACCTTTGGAGTGTTGTAGATAAAAAAAATTTAATTACATTTAAACTTAAAATTGTAAAACACTATAGTACATTTACAAGTCAACTAACAAACATATACTAGTTCGCTAGGCCGTTACCTCATGTTTTCGTACCAGAAAACAGTCGTTTTATTAATATTATGCAAATTTCGCCTTTACAGTTTGTCATACGATAAGGTGCATGGCGACTCTTAATTCGTTTTTCCATTAGAATTTACTACTATCAAATTATTATAAATTTGACTTAGGTTATTTATGTCGTTTTTATCATTAATTGAATTTTTATTACTTTTTATATACCACATTTCTTTGAACAGTCTTCTATAATAATTATTTTCTCTATCTAAAATTTCCGTTTTATTAAAGTTAAAATTATGGTTGTCATTTAGTGCATGTTTTGCCAGAGCAGTAGAGTTTACATTTTGTGTATTTATGCTGTATTGATGAGAGTAAATTCTCTTTTCTATGTATTGTTATGATTGTCCAACGTACACCCTTTCACAGTTTTGACAGTTAATTTTGTAAATTGTATGTGTTTGTTTATTAAAATCTATTGGTTCTATAGTTTTTGTGAATCACTTTTTATTTGCCTACTTTGGTTTACGAGCAATATTGATGTTGTATTCTTTCAGGAATTTTTGTAAATTCTCTGACAATTGTTCTGTGTATGGTATGGAAATATATTTTTTGTTCTCCTTTTCATTTTGGTCCTTATTTTGTGGCTTGGTTTTAGTTTAATTTTTATTTTGTGTCAATCTTTTTTTTACATATTTATCTATAAATTGAATTGGATAATTATTACTAATTAACATTTCTTTTATTTTATTTATATTTTGTTTGATATTAGTTTTTCTCTGAGAAAGCTATGCACCTGTCAACTAAGTTGTTAATCGTGCTTATTTAGTATCTTGTGAATGTTTGCGAGAAAAAGTTTAAATATCTTCCACATCAGTGTGTTGGTTTAAAGGTACCAATTTGTGTAATTTTTTTCGTTTTTATGTGAGATCGTTATGTCAAGAAAATTTATTGCTGAATTATTTTCATTTTCTAATGTGAATTGAATTCGTTGATGATAGTTATTGAATTTTTCTAAAATGTATTGATCTTTGTTTTGAGGTATTGCCAAAATGCAGTCATCTACATAGCGTTTAAAAAATGTAATATGTGTTACAATTTTGTTTAGTATATCTTGTTCAACTTTCTCCATAACTAAATTTGCTATGACTGCTGAGATGGGTGATCCCATTGCTACACCATAACACTGTTTATAATAGTTCTTTTCAAAATTAAAATATGTACTATTTAAACATAAAGTTACTGTCTCCATGAAATTTTCTAGATTTAGTGGCGTGTGCATTTTTAAAACGTTCCATTTTTCTGTTATGACTTGCAGTGCTAGATCGATTGGTATACCATGTGATTCAAAATGATTGTCGTAAGAAAAAAACTGTTTTCCGAAAAAATTTATCTATACTTATTACCAATTTAATGAGCGAAGTTAGCTACATACAAATTTCATACATTAAATGAATTTTCTTGACATTTAGCGACATTGGCGTGCGTGTTGTAGTATCTTTCGATTATTTATTTTATAATTTTTTTCAAATCGTTTATATTTACATCTAATATCACCAACAATAGTATTTCTGAATACTGTAAGAAAATAAGGGATTTATCTGTGTAATAGCTCAACAAACAGGTAAAAAAATCAATATTAACATTAAGTGAAATAGTTTATTACATTTTATAATTTTATAGGCTTATCATACACTTCAGCGCAATGAGCTGTCAAAAGAAAGTTACATTTTCATCCCTATAAAGTTTCTACGGTACAGGAATTATTACCATTAAATCACGATAGGCGATTGGAATATTGTCATTGGTTTAATAACAATTTAAGGGACGATGACTTGCTAAACAAATCATTTTTCTCGGATGAAACCTGGTTTTATCTAACAGACTATATCAATTTACAAAACTATTGTATCTGGTCTGCAGAAAATCCACACGAATTTCGAGAAACGCAGTTGCATCCCGTAAAAGTTGGAGTTTGGTTAGCTATGTCCAGGCAACGAATAATAGGGTCAATTTTCTTCGAGGAAACTGTAACAGCCCAACGTTACCAACAGATGTTGGAATTGTTTATTGCAGAGTTACAAGAAAAAGAGCTTGAAGCAGGCTATTTTCAGCACGATAATGCTCCAGCACATACTGCTCGACAAACCCACCAATATCTTCAACAGTTTTTTGCTGACAGGTTCGTTAGAGCACAAAGATGGCCACCAAGATCGCCTGATCTAACCCCATTAGATTACTTCATGTTCGGCTATCTAAAAAATAGGATCTATAGAAACCGCATGCATACCATAGAAAAACTGAGAGATGCAGTTTTGTCACTTAATAATTATACTAATTGTATGTTATAATTTAAAGTAATAAATAAATTTAGTTAAACACCAGTTAGTACTGAATTGTAAAATCATAATTTAGTAAAGTTAAATTAATTACATTTCATTTTTACAAGCAGAAACACCAATCCATAGTCGTTTATATAATGCGAGTTCAAATATAGGTTACGTTTTCCTTATTTATGACAGATCCGTTTACTTTCTTATGTTCCAACACTGACTTAGTTCAAACCTTCATTACAAACACGCGGCATATACCTACATCCTGTTACTATCTATAGGAGAGGAATTGACAATCATTTTGAATCTCTGTGTATGTTACAATTTTGCTATTATATGTAAAATTGTAATCTGTCACCTGTCAAATGTTTTCGGAAACGTTTGTAAAATAATAAGAATTCACCTGTAAAATTCATAAGAACTTACAAGTTTGTACTTTTTATTTTTGCAACGTCTGTAAGTCAAATTTTGACAGATTATAAAAAAAATATCACCTGTAAATAAATAATAACCATATACCTTTATTCTTTTCGATTACAAAAGCGACTATTTTAAATTTATTTTTGCAGTTAATCGGCTCGGCGAAAATATGCTACGCCAGCGAGCAATCCAAAGTGGACCCGATCGGCCGCGAGATGACCTTGAAGACCATCAACCTGACGTTCTGCCGACACATAGCCGTCAACGAGACCATCAAATACGTCCCGCATCCCTCGGACGCGTCTAAGACCCTCCTGAAACAGGAGGCGATCGTCACGGTAAAAGGGGTGCCCCTGAACACCTACATGGAAGACTTGCTCGCGAATAAGATCTCACTGAACGCGGGTAAGGGCAGACAAGCGATGGAATGGGTCATAGGGAAGTTGGACGCAGAAGTGAAGGATTTCGCCAGTTCAGCCGTCAAAAGTACTGACGAATTGTTGCATCAAACGAGGAAATCCTTGGACGATATCACCACTTCGGCTAAGAAATCCATGGACGATATTTCGCATAAGGCGATGAAAAGTCTGGACCAGATACCTAACATCGCAAACGCGCAGAAATGTCAGGAGTTTTAACAGTTAAGGTGCTTAGTGAAATTGTCTGTTCCCCACATCCGTTATCCTGACAAGTATTAGTTATTTAAGTTTATCCAATCGACTGCTGTTTTGTTTGTTTGTTTTTTTTGTCTTAACATCTCTTTTTGTTGCAATTTCTGTGATCCACCTTTTTCTTTTTGTTGTATACTTCTTTAATCATTGTTCCTATAACAATAAAATCCAAAAAACTTAAAAAAAATTAAAGTACAATAAAGCAAAATTACCATTATCATAGTTAGAATATTTATTTATCTTTCGATTCGTATTTTTTCTTACTTAACTTTCGATAGAAACAAGCTGGCTTTCATCTATCGAAAAGCGAAGTATAAAAACTTTTATTTTTTCTTGTTCATTTGACGGTGACATTTATTATTATTATTATTATTATTAATATTTTAGTCGAAATGTTCCTCCCAGTCGGAGAACGAGTGTGTGAGTCATTTGTGCGTTTTAATAACTAATTATTTACTATAATTTAAAACATTCCTCGCTGTTGTAAAATACAAATGGATGTTCTTTGTTAACGCGTGACGATAATTGTATATAAATACAAAATAAGAGAAAATTATTTATATAATAATTATTATAAATATTATACAAACTAGGCTGTTAAACTTCCCTCAACTATTTATCTTGTTCGAGTCGATTCCTCCCTCTCTATCTCTCGATAGGTACTTGTTTTTTAATTTATTATGATATTTAATGGCAATAAACAAGCAAGATGATTTAGTTTGTTAGTATATAAATACACACACACAGAGACACATATAAACACAATTCGCATTGTTTAATATCACCAAAATGACACGCCAAAAAAATTAGGATCTTTTATTCCACCCCCCACTTGATTTTCTACAATTCATACGAAATAATTGAATTTCGAATGTTTGTGATTTGTTATATTATGATTTTTAAGTGGAAATAAAACTTTTTTTATTTATATTAAACGGATTTTTTTACAAACCTTTTTTGCATCAAAAGATTTAGTATTGCGTAGTATAAGATAAAAGTATAATTTTCTGGATTTAAATACATATTATACAACATTACACACGGAGACATCAAATCTGCTATACCGTTATTATTAATTATATTTTAATATTGCTGCACCTCGCTTGATCTTTACTATTTAATAATTGAGTAAAATAAAAATATTCAGTCAACATACCAACTACAGCTTTTAATTTAAAATTCAAAATACTAAAAAGGCTATCAGCAGCATCTTACGGAGAGTGGTGAAATTACTATGAGACCTAAGCAAAGATTTAAACCTTCAATTAGTTCTCGTTATTGTGCTATTAATCGTAAGATGTCGCCACATATTCAGCACCTCAATATAATTTTTAGTAATTTGCTCAATTTTGTTTTAGGTATAATAATATTGTATTATTTATTATTTAGTAATTTATATTTGAAAGGTGATTTATATTATTAAATATAAATAATAATAAATTAAATTTCTTTAAATATGTTAACACTACAAGCTCCATCTTCTGAACAATAGGCGAAATTAAATTAAATTTTCAGTGGAGTACAAAACCTTCAGATAATATCTAATTTTAGCTTTCATCCGTGAGATTAATTCGCTCAATTTGGTTTTAAGTATGATAATATCGTTACAATGCTATATTTAGTAATTTATACTTGAATTATGACTTATATTATTAAATATAAATAATATTAAATTTATTTAAATGTGTTAATACTACAAGCACCATCTTTTTAACAATAGCGGAAATAAAAATATTTTCAGTGGAGTACAAAACCTTCAAATGATATCTAATTTTAGCTTTCATCCGTGAGATGTCAACGCATATCGTTTCGTTTAAATTAAAGAGAAAATAAAATAATTCGCTTAATTTAAATTGTTTAATGCGAGAATTGCTATTTATATTTATATGTTATAAATAACACCATAAATATTTAATATAACAGCATCCTTTAGTTTGCTTTTAACTAAGCTAATACACGTGGCGCTATCTAACGTCAAATAATATATAATGAACAGTTTTAGCAAAATGTAGAACCTATGTATGAGTATAATGACTGAAGCGATTGCTTGTGAGATGGCAGCACATAAACCTTTATATTTTTATTTATTAATAAAAGTCGTGTGAAGATTTATTTGTTATTTTAAGTATTGAAAAATACCTATACGTGCAAAAAGTTACCATTACCATAGTTAGAATATTTATTTATCGTTTGATTCGTGTTTTTTCTTACTTAACTTTCGATAGAAACAAGCTGGGTTTCATCTATCGAAAAGCGAAGTGTAAAAACTTTTATTTTTTCTTGTTCATTGGACGGTGACATTTATTATTATTATTATTAATATTAATATTTTAGTCGAAATGTTCCCCCAATCGGAGAACGAGTGTGTGAGTCATTTGTGCGTTTTAAAAACTAATTATTTACTATAATTTAAAACATTCCTCGCTGTTGTAAAATACAAATGGATGTTCTTTGTTAACGCGTGACGATAATTGTATATAAATACAAAATAAGAGAAAATTATTTATATAATAATTATTATAAATATTATACAAACTAGGCTGTTAAACTCACTTAACTATTTATCTTGTTCGAGTCGATTCCTCCCTCTCTATCTCTCGATAGGTACATGTTTTTAATTTATTATGATATTTAATGGCAATAAACAAGCAAGATGATTTAGTTTGTTAGTATATAAATACACACACACACACATATATAAACATAATTCGCATTGTTTAATATCACCAAAACGACACGCCAAAAAAATTAGGATCTTTTATCCCACCCCCACTTGATTTTCTACAATTCATACGAAATAATTGAATTTCGAATGTTTGTGATTTATTATATTATGATTTTTAAGTGGAAATAAAACTTTTTTTATTTATATTAAATCGATTTTTTTACAAACCTTTTTTGCATCAAAAGATTTAGTATTGCGTAATATAAGATAAAAATATGATTTTTTCTGGATTTAAATACATATTGATACAACATATTCGGAGACATCTAATCTGCTATAGCGTTATTATTAATTATATTTCAATATTGCTGAACCTCGCTTGATCTTTACTATTTAATAATTGAGTAAAATAAAAATATTCAAAGTCAATATACCATCCACACCTTTGAATTTAAAAATCAAAATATTAAAGAAGGCTATCGGTAACATCTTACGGAGAGTGGCGAAATTACTATGTGACCTAAGCAAAGATTTAAACCCTAAATTAGTTCTCGTTATTTTGCTATTAATCGTAAGATGTCGCCACATATTCAGCACCACAATATAATTTCTATTAATTTGCTGAATTTTGTTTTATGTATAATAATATCGTTACACTACATTATTTAGTAATTTATACTTGAATTGTGATTTATATTATTAAATATAAATAATACTAAATTTATTTAAATGTGTTAATACTACAACCTCCATCTTTTGAACAATAGCGGAAATTAAAATATTTTCAGTGGAGTACAAAACCTTCGGATGATATCTGATTTTAGCTTTCATCCGTGAGATGTCGACGCATATCGTTTCGTTTAAATTGATAAATAAATGAAGTGACTCGTTTAATTTAAATTATTTTATATGGTAATTAAGAATTTGAATATTGCTAATTATATTTATATGTTAAAAATAAGAAACACAATCATTTAATTTGTGTTTAATTATACTAAGACATGTGGCGCTATCTTACGTCAAATAGTTTATAATAAACAATTTTAGCAGAGTGTAGAACCTATGTTTGCTTAATAATTGAGGCTATTGTTCGTAAGATGGCAGCACATAAACTTTTTTAATTTTATTTATTGGTAAAGACCGTATCAGGGTTTATTTTGTTATTTTACGTATTGAAAAATATCTATACATGCAAAAGAGTCGTAGTGGCATACATTACGGCATACGTAGTAGTTGTTGCTAACAACTCTATATATTTAAATAAATTAAAAACTATGATATTTACCTGAATGTGTTTGATGGGCTCTTGTAAAATAGACAATATTTAAATACATAATACTAAATTTCAAATTTCTTTTTGAATTTAGATATTTAACTTGTATTACTTGTTTACCGTTCTAAGCTTTAGCATTTCTCTATTTATTTAATTTATTTGGGAATTCGGTAGTTTTTTTAAATTTTAAATTATCATATTTTTACATTTCGGAATAATTTATTCCATATTAATTTTTTTTTTTTCAATGGATAAAATGAGTGAACATTAATCTTTTTGTGCTATGCGTACTTGTATAACTGGATAAATTGGTTTAATTTTTTTTTAATTCAACTTTTCTTTTATAAATATTGATCTAATTATAACAAACTTTATAAATAACAAATAATACATAATTGTATAAGACATTAAAAACATGTTACTTACAAACTACATAATTACAAAACATACATGAAATAACAAATGTTCAAAAATGTACAACAATTTAAATCAACTGCTTGCTATTCGCAAATAAAATGAAAATAGAGAAATACGAAAATAAGATATGGCACCATCTTATGAAGAATAGTACGAACTAGATTTTCTTAGCACAACATTATAGAGGACCTTCAATCGGTTCAAATAAGCCTGTCGCCCGCAAGATGTCAACATTTTCATTAAATAATATAAATTCAAAATAATGATAAATACAATATGAATATAATAAATATAATAATGCAATATTTGGCAATGCACATCTTATCACAATTTGCAACGACACGTTAAACTTAAGTTTAACATTAATTGATATTTTGATGCAAAGAATGCCATGTCTACGATTGGTGGTTTTTTATTTTTGTATCTATATAGTTTAGTGGACAACCTGACTTAGTTTGTAAAACTTCAATTAACCACAATATATAAAACGTTTAGATTTTATTGTTTGTAATTATATTTAATTTTTATTTGCATTAAGGTGGTGCCATCTTCTTAAGAATAGTAAGAATTAGGTAATTTTAGCAAGACACAAAACCTCGGTTGAGATGTAAGTTTAACTGTTGTCCGTAAGATGTGCCGTCTATTTTTCATGAATGAATTATTAATTATTAGATATTACCAATAAACATCTTAAATTTACCAAATTAATGTTAATTACAAAAAACAAAAAATAGTTTTAATTTGTAATTATTGGTAAATTAATAATAAATAAAATTAAAATATTTTTATTTCTAACATTGTTGCGCCATGTCGTGGGTAATAGCCTAAATTAAATAATATTAGCGAAGTATAGAACCGTCGGACAAATTGTATAACTTGATCCATTACCCGTCAGATGTCAGCAGATATTTTATTTAAATATTTTTTTTCTTTTTAATTCGAAATAACGAAGGGAAAATAAAAATACGAAAATGTAATAAAAAAATCGGTATATTTATTAAATCTATAACACTGGTATAAACATGTTGAACCTTCAATAACCATCTTCATTATACAGTATAAAAATATAGAGTACGTATTAAATTCACTGTGATGTTAAATTTAAAATATTAATTTCCTTAGTAAAGCTAAAGATTTTCTATAAAAAAAAAAAAACAAAATTAAGTAGTACATATATATGGTAACCATAATTACACTAAAAAAAAATCTATTTACAACAATTATATTATTGTTATTATTGCTTCTTATAATATACGTATATAACCAGTCTTAAAATGCAATTTCATCGAGGGTAAGTCGAGAAAACACCCAAATGCTTAAATTATAATGACGTTCCATAAAAACTGGAATTAGAAAGCCCCAAAAACAATTTTGTTAAACTAACTGGCTGTAATCTTCCAGTAAGGATTCTCCATAATGAGTTATTACATAATCGTGGTAATATATCATGATGCACATGGGTTGGCCTATGATTAGCGATGACCAAACTACGACGTTACCCCATCTGGGACCGACTTTGACCTCCATGAAACGAGAGACCAGAGATAAAGGCACTTGCCCCATCATGCCCATGAACGCCCAGATTTTAAAGGTCTTCAGAGGAACGCTGACCTATTTTTTTTGTGTGTATAAACGTTGAGAAAACTGTTAATAGTAAAACAACTCACCATGTATTCATGGAAGAAGGCACTGAGGAAGAACACTGCGACACTAGCAAACGTTTTACCGTAACCCATGTTAACGATCGGAATATAAAGATGTCTGACGGCCCAACGATGCACAGGCATGTTCCAGGTCCTCCAAAACGTGTCAATGTTATTGGCATTCCACCAATCGCAATAGAAATTGCGATCGGCGAATTGCAAGACTTCCCCCATCAGATTCAAGAAGGAGTGGAACATTATGTAAAAAGATAATAACCAGACGAGATGATTGGGTATCTGAAATTGTGATTCTTCGAAATATAGAGGCTCTACTCCGATAAGCCATTGAAAAATGCCACTAAAGCTATCAGGTTGAATTGAATGTGTGACTAATTAGTGGTACCATTGTTTATATACATACTAGTTACTCAACCTTATGACAAAATAGTTTAACGGATTTTTTAACATTTTGACAAAAAGCGGTAGATGCAGCACACCGTTGATGTCCGCCTCGATTTAAATATAAACTTTATAGTTAGACTACTACATACAAGATGGCTCTCTTACGTGTCGGTAAAAATATTATTTAATTGCAATAGTTACCTCGTAAGTTGTAGGCAGATTGTAGGTGAGGCCCGGGGAAAGGAAGAGTGGAATAGGCGATGACGCTGTGATGACGCCACGCGATAAATTCGTGTTCACATTGAAATGTTTGTTTTATTAGGAAGGATAAATATTGAGTTTGATAATATTATAATCGTTTTTTGCTACATTTTACTTTACTTTTTTTAGTTTCTAATTAATGTTATGCTCTATATATGTGTGTAGTTCTTAAGTTGTGTGTTATGTTGATATAATATTTTTTATTTGAATTACTTATGTTTACTATTGCAAATAGTAGAAATTCGTTTTTCCATTATAAAAATAAACATGTAGTTTTGGGAGTACAGATCGCCATTATATTTACATATATGCACCCGTTACTTATAAGGTTTGTTTGTTTGTCTGATCTAAGCAGATCCATGGAATTTTACGCGTTTGTTTGTATTTTAGAGCATGATTTGTGCGTGTTTGTTTGTTTAGAGCAAGCAAATCCAGATCACAAAGAGGTTCCTCTTTCTGCTCGCGATCAGACGTCCGAGCAATTACAAGCAATTTGTGCAACATAACCTAATCGCGCTAATACCGTGTTGTAAACTGTCGTTTGTAAATGTAATCCGATTTATACCTGCATCAAATATGCACGATATGGATAATATAATGATACCAATGTGATTGATGTAAAGAACAATCATTATATTTTAAAACTTCACTTGGTAGGTACATAAATACTAGTATATGATGCATTTTTATTGTAGTCTAGATTCATTAGTTTGAAAAATTACTTTTACTTTTCCTATTCATAATAGCTGTGACAATAAGTAAATAATAAAATTAAGGTTATATTGCAATCGAGTGCGTTTGTTTGTATCATCTTTAAATCCAACTCTGAGACGCTATCAAGTTACTCTGATGACGTCAGTAGATCTGCTCCAAGCACACAAACAAACAAAGCTATTAAAAACAGCATACATGATGACGCGTTCGCGCTCTTTCTCTTGATTGGCTAAAAAGTTACGATGTAACCTTGTATACACGGATGTTGCCCCCAAAGGTTACCTCGTAACTTTGCAGCCGCTCAAGAGAAAGAGCGCGAATGTGTCATCATGTACGGTGTTTTTAATAAGTAAAGTGGTGCATATATGTAAAAATAAATGGCGATTTGTACCCCCAAACTACATATTTTTATCATTATATAAAAAACAAATTTCTATTATTATGTAATAGTAAACATACGTAAATCAAGTAAAAAATGTTTTGTAAATATAAGAAAAACTATATAAATAGAGTATACATTAAATTAGAACTAAGAAAAAGTCAAAAAATAAAGTGAAATGGTACATACATGTAAAAAAAAAATAACGATTTATAGTAGGCTTCCTTCTAAATTTCAAATTTCCCGCCTTTACTCCAGTTGAAGTTAGCGGTAGTACCGCTATACGCGGGAGAAGCGAAGAGAGCAATAAGAGAGAGGAGGAGAAGAAGGTTTTCGTATATACGTTCGAACGAAAAACCCGCGTTTTATTAAAATTTTAAATATAAAAAGGCCATCGAACTACAGATTATATATTATCAAACTAAATACTTATTCTTCTTAATAAAACAAACATTTTCTGATTATTATATAATCATAAATATAAGTAAATTAAGTTAACAAAACAACTTATTAATTTAAAAACTAAGAAAATAAAAATTGAGAAGTAAATTTGTTTTTTTTTCGACAAATTTTCGTCCGTTTAGATTTAACTTTTCTCTTTTCAGTGATTTTTGTTTTAAGTTTAAATATTAGAATAAAAGAAAAAATCTCAATTTAGAAAATTGTTCAATTAATGTTTTGTCAACAAGAATTGCCTTGCAATATACTTTCAATTTCTTTATATTTAAAACAGAATACCTCAGAATTCTAATCTTCTAATGTAAACAAACACGAGAATTATCGCAAGGTGCCTCATCACAGCGTCATCGTGCATCCACCCTCCCTTTTCTCCAGGCCACACAATTCGCCAATACCAATAAATCACCGATACGGATTCCGTCGTTTCCGCAGATGGATAAAACACAGAAATCTGTCTCTCACTCTGACCGAGATACCTGTTATATTTATCATGTTTTCAAATTTACATTCACCGATAGAGTGCACCACTTCCCTGAGCAATACTTTATTTTTCCGAAAATGCATTACGTTGACTAACTAGATATATTTAAACAATGGTAATACTCATTTGCTTTAATTTCAGCCCAATAGCTTTATGGGCACTTGTCAATGGTTTATCGGAGAAAAAAGAGTCTTTACGTCAAAATACAGAGATCAAAACTTACCGCCAACTTCAATAACCTTTCGGTGGCCTTCGTGACGTCCATATTGCTGAAAGGAATCAAAGAATTCCTCACAGACGGTATCATGTATTGCTGCATCAAAGCCATTATCAATTGCAGCCCTAAAACGACCTCCAAAATCCTTTTCAAAAGAAATCGCTTCCTTATACGATCCGTACAAGGAAAATTCAATTCGTAACAAAGAGTTGGAGCAGCGATGAAGTAGAAAATATCTTTCACATTTAAATTATCGGGATACTGCACCAATTGAGCGTCCGTGTGATTGTGATCGTCCGAGTTGTGATTGTTTCTGTCATCGTATTCTGCAAATCTTTCAGGTGAAGTCGAAATTTCATTTTTAATGTCTTTTTTTTTGACAATACCCTGCAAGTTGCTGTACGAATGGGATTGGCGTTTCATGTTTTTGGAATTCAAACGTCTCTGTTTTGTCCTGCACCACATGTTCACTTGGACGTACGACCATAGTTTTAAGAATAGGACGGAGTAGAGGAAGCAAACTGTGGATGCTCCAACTAAAACACATTTTCACAATTTATGTAGAGATATTAAAATACGTGTACAAAAACCTTTGATAGGCTTAGACTAAATTGGATATCTAAAAATAATGTCTTGCATCATCCACTATATTATTCAGTAGCTCTTATACCGACATTATCATCACATTTATTATTGCTTTTTTCCAAAAGTGACGAAGGAAATTTAGTTGAGATAGATATAGGGTTTTGCACGATATTGAAACGACCCAACTATATTATGAATGCATTTAGCAATTCTTTGTTCGCAAAAACACAGGTCGTAAAATACATACATATAAATGGAAGACACATCAGTTTTCGTGCATACCTAACAATGCAGATATGTTGCAGATTTAATTTTGCATCCATAACACTAGGCAGCAAATTTTAATTTGCTTATTTTTTCTTTAGCAACTATACAGGGTTATTCCACGTAACTGGTTCATTAAAAGTTTATGATGTTCTATTATTTACTTATATTTGAGATTTTGGCACCAGTATCTGTTCGATTGGAACTATAAATGCAAAATACCTTAACCAAAATATCACTTCCGGTTGACCGGAAATGGATGTCAACTTTGTTATTTTAAATAGAATGATCTAATTTTTTATTCATTTTTGGATTCTACAACTATAAATACGTCAGTTTTCATTAGCATTCCTATAGCTACATGTTGCCGTTTTTGAGTTATTTAAGTTTTTCTTTTTTTTTTTTAGTCATAATCATTGCATCATGAGAAATTAATATCTCGGTTATACTGCAAGTAGAGACTCCAAATTTGCTATGTTATGAATGTAGATATTACTCTAAGAAACAGTAAGCACACTTTACATTCTAACATACAGGGTGTTCAAAACTGAGGAACAAAGTGACATATTTTCAAATGCAGAAAACTCAATTTTTAAATAGAACACCCTGTAGTTTAATTCGAATTAGGAAGTAAATATCATCCCTAACACTTTATATGAGCATTCCCTATACCTATCTTTAATAGATTTTGAGATATGAGCGACTTTTTGTTAAACAGACTGAGTAGCCCTATCTTTAAATGTTTGTAGCTGGCTCTGAAATGGATTAATGTCAAATTCATGTATTATTTTTGAATAACCATACAAGAATATCTGTTCGAATAGTCATTTCTATTAAATTGTGTTGTACGAAAGTGTAATTAAATGATATACATAAACACTTTGGTTAGTCAATGAATTTGACATTAATCCCATTCAGAGCCAGCTACAAATACGCAAATATAGGGCTACTTAGTCTGTTTAACAAAAAGTCGTTCATATCTCAAAACCTATTAAAGATAGGTATAGGGAATGCTCATATAAAGCGATAGGGGATGATATTTACTTATTAATTCCGAATTAAAATACAGGGTGTTCTATTTAAAAAAAAAGAGTTTTCTGCTTTTGAAAATATGTCATTTTGTTCCTCAGTTTTGAACACCCTCTATGTTAGAATGTAAAGTGTGCTTACCGTTTCTTAGAGTTATATCTACATTCATAACATAGCAAATTTGGAGTCTCTACTTGCAGTATTAACCGAGATATTAATTTCTCAATGATGCAATGATTATGACGAAAAAAAAAAGAAAAAACTTAAATAACTCAAAAACGGCAACATGTAGCTATAGGAATAGCTAATGAAAACTGACGTATTTATAGTTGTAGAAGCCAAAAATGAATAAAAAATTAGATCATTCTATTTAAAATAAGAAAGTTGACATCCATTTCCGGTCAATCGGAAGTGATATTTTGGTTAAGGTATTTTACATTTATAGTTCCAATCGAACAGATACTGGTGCCAAAATCTCAAATATAAGTAAATAATAGAACATCATAAACTTTTAATGAACCAGTTACGTGGAATAGTATATATACATATACTTGTATAATAATTTCTCAAAATCCTAATTTAAAATTAGTTTCAGAATCAGTATGAAAAAAACGACATAAACTACACGTAATGATTATGAGAAAATAAAAAAGTGTTCGGCAGTGTAGTAATTGCATGACGATAATATATATATAAATTAAAATTTATCGGTAACTTTACACGTTTTTACGTAAAGGAGGGTTAGTTTGTCATATCAGGCGGTAAAATTCATATTTACGTAGAATTAGGAGGGTTAATGATTCGCATTGTGAATGTGGTGGGGGTAGATATACAGCAAGGCATAATAATTATATAAATTACGCGTTCATACGCATCACAATGTCTGTGTAAAGCAGCATACACTAAATTCATCTATTAGGCTTAAAATAGCATTTTTACTTATTAAAATTGAACTTACTTAAGCTAAATCCGTCTCTTGTATGGATGCAAACGATAGGCAATAATATCAAAACCAATAAATTCACCACGTGTGCTATGATTCCCGAGGTAGTTGGCAGGATTTCCTGAAGAAATAAAATACAGAAAAATATGGAATTTCTCATCGATAAGACCTAAAACTTCTGATGCTTACGCTAGCCAGTCCTTTTTCAATCATAAGGCATATCAGTAAAGGCACAAAACTGTCTGGAAGTTAAATAAAAAAGATTATTAGCTAGATCAATTTATAAATTAATTTATTTCTATAATTTCTACTAGATGTTGAGAAAATATTAATCAAACTTTGCATCAGTGGAACATTCTGTATAGAAAGTCAGTATTAAAATACGTAAAAAAATGATAAGATAAATACGATCATGCATATCCATTTAAATAAAATAAAATCATATCAATTTAATCTAAATAAAATATGCTAAATCATTAATTTTTTACACACACAAAAAAATTATAAAAACAACGAGTGTCTCGTGTTGTCTCGTTAGTACCCCTATCAAATTATTTAAATTTAAAATAACATCATATGTATGACCATGAGAACAAGTTTGAATAATGTGTGCATAGTTATAGTAATTAACCAAAGAACCTTGCGCGTAAAAACAAACATTTGCACAAAAAGAAAAAAAATATTCAAATAAGTAGAACGATTTTCATTGAAAGTATAACATAAAATAACTCACATAAAATTAATATTAAAGACGGGCTATCGCTAGAATTAGTTTCAGAACCGCTTAAAACGTAGAACCATTGAATCGGATCGACTCTAATACCATATCTGTATTGAAAAAAAAACGAATTACAAATAAAAATTAGTAACGTCTAGGATGATGAAACGTTTTACGGTTATTTACTTGATAAAATTCTCTAATAACAGCCTAAAACCGCCGATGGATAGTAGCAGGAAGGCCCAGTTGACGAATCCTGTGAAATTGTCGAATCCAGACGCCCAAGAAAATAAGGAATCTCTTGGTTTGTGACACCTGTAAATAAAATGGGTTTGGGAAATATTTCTTTGATTTTCCAAAACGACGTAAAAGGATAAGCAAGTAAACAAAAAAGTCATTAAGATGTTAATTAATCGTTTTCACACGTTTTGAACAATCAGAATGTAACATATTTCTAGGCATAAATTCATTATACACGGTACATAATAAAATTTACAAACTCCTATAAAAACAAGTTTCATTCCACGAAATATGAATTTCCTACATTTCTTCAACAAAATAATAATAAAACAATAATTAAAAAAAACCTACGGTTTATCCGGTTGAGATTGCCTAACTTTTCGTTCTTCAGCGTGTATCTCATCAGCCCTAGTTTCGCTTTGGGCTCGCCTCAGTCGTAAACCCTCTTGGTGATCGCCAGACATTTCTTTTTACTACACTGCACTTACTATTTTTTACGTTACATACATCGGAGTGACTTCAAACAACCCTTAGTAGATTGCTAGATAAAATCACGATATTAAATCAGAATCACAGTGTGTATATTACAAACGACACTCCTTATAATTTATTAATTCGATAGGCAAGCACGATTCGAACCGATGTTTTTGAGGTTACGTTCGCGATAGAAATGAATAAAAAAAAAAAGTGGTTTGTTTGAACTTTAAACCGGCATGCACTCACTTAATTCCTAGATATGAGAAGCATAATAGATAAGCAAACGGTGATAGTGTGAATAGTTGTGTGGAAATTAGAATATTTGAAATGTGTTACTGCATGGTTAGAAAGAGATCGGATTACGTGCTAGTGATTTGTCGATTGCTTGAATATGTACTGGAATTTGAGTTGTTATTGCATGGATTACAATAATAAAAAAAGGTCATTTCGTTTGTAAAAGTGGTTGTCTAAATGCATATTACAATTAAATACATTTAAAATGGTCAAAGGAAATAGTGATAATAAATTATTCAGATTATATCGTCGATGTTTACAACTATTAAAAAGATAAAATTAAGTAAAATAGTGAGTAATACCAGTTGATCTACCGTGTATAATCTCTAATCTTTACCTAGCGAAAATAAAGCACTAATAAATCAAAATCTTGCATATCATGTTATTTTAAAATAGATTTAATCGTCTGCAGTATATATCTACCTGGATAATTATAGCGAATTACTAATTCATTAACTAATTTAGGAAATATTAGAAACCTAATTTTTAAATAATTTATAATTAATGAATTCTTAAAAATAATTATAGATGTAAATTGATATACTGCCATCTTACGGTAAAAAGCCGAAATAAAGTGAAACAAGCAAAGTAGAAAACCATAGACACTGATTTAGTTTCACTACTATGCAAAAGATGGCGCCGCATCTGTTAAAATTATAAAAAGCTCAAAGTAAATCATTTCTTGTATCATTATTGTGGTGATTAATAATATATATTGTGAGTATATATATATATTTTCAATACGTTTTTTTTTTATTAATTACTGGTAAATATAAAAATTTCAGTTTTATATGATTTAATTAAGAGTACTTGCGCCATCTTATGGACGATAGCTGAAGTTAGATTCATAAGTAAAGTATAGAACCTTCGGTGATTGTTAATAGTTTATTCTATTCCCGGAAAGAGGGTACTAATAATCAAATTTAATCTAAAATCTAAATTTAATGATTTTATAATTATGTACTACATATTTACATATTATAATTATTTAATTACCATTTGCACAATTTCATTTTCAAATAGCGGAAATTACGTTGCTATGTACTTAGTAAAAATAAAAAAATTTGATTTCTTTCTTTATGTTTAATTATATTCTTAGACTAAAAGTAGATGGGTTGGTGATACATCTTCAAAGATATCAAAATTTCTGTTCAATCTGTTATGGAAAAATTGTTGGCTGTAACATTTATTTTCTTTTTTAAATATTGATTTTAAAGAAATTAAATTTATAATCATATTTATCTTCGTATCGCTGTTTTATTGATGATTGCTCAGATTAACCCTTATTAGAATAGCACACAAGTTCGGGAAATTGCCGTAATTTGATTGTCTCTATGAGAAGGCTTATTTTCTAAGAACAAGAAATATAAATATTTTTTATTACTCATACCTTTTATAGTTTTAATCATTTAAAAAAATATTTCCTCTTGTATTTTGTTTTATATTTTATGAATAAAAATATGTAGTTGGATTGGAATTGATTCGTTGATTTTATTGCTGAGATTATTATTGTTGTTATTAAATTAAAATTAAATTTAATTTGTAAGCAAAGCGCCATCTTTTACGTAATAGCAGAATTGATCCTTCATTAGCAACGTATACAACCTCGAAAGACTGCTGTTATGTTATCTATTGTCGAAGAGAGGGCCCTAATAATCTAGGGAGTGAAATATTAATAATTTATTTAGTAATTAGATTAATATAATCCGTATTTGAGGCATTTAATTTATATCAGCAAAGTGGCAGAAATTAAAATTGTAATAATTAATGGGTTTTTTTTTCTATTTATATATATCTTATGGATGAAAATAGTTGCGGTGGGGATGGTTGTTGAATACTACAATCTTGTTTTTAATTTACTATGCAAGTTATGGTATTTTAATAGTAAAATTGTTTGTATTTTTAATATTTAACATAAAAAAAATTTTTAAATGTAAAATGTCGCCATCTTACGATGAATAGCTGTAATTTCATGGTTCTAGTAAGGAGTGAAACCAGTAATGGCGTTTACATAGTTTTATCTCTCACCGTAAGATGACGCAATGTGTTCTACAATAATGTAAATGAAATATATTTACATGGAATAAATTTTCTGCTATATTAATAGTTGGTGTATTCATACACACTTATTATAGTTTAATTAAAATTCTTTAATAACAAAGTAATTTAATTTAATTTAATATTTGTAAATGAGTAATGTTGGTCAAAGACAACATTTTTTCTTTTTTCTATGTATAATTACATAATTACAGTGGAACCTCGTTTTCTTTAGAAATGCGCGTTCTATCAAATAGTTTTGTCCTTATTGTATAAAATGAGTTTAAAAATATAATTGTTCGGTTTGTTTTGTATGTGTATTTGTTTATATACGAGATGAAGTCATTTTTCGATAGGTACTGTCTTATTTTATTATTATTTTTTGTACCCTAGTGTCAGTGTAACCCGGGTTTTCGTTAACCTGGATCGGCACTGGCGTAAATTGATCCGGGTTAATGAAGTTCCATTATGTACTAG
Source organism: Protaetia brevitarsis (assembly GCA_004143645.1). Classification (NCBI taxonomy): domain Eukaryota; kingdom Metazoa; phylum Arthropoda; class Insecta; order Coleoptera; family Scarabaeidae; genus Protaetia; species Protaetia brevitarsis. The sequence goes on from RXPK01001515.1 coordinate 86,525, forward strand.
GGGCTTTCTATTGAAAATAAGTCATCTGCTTACTTACTTACCTAGTGAATCACGTTAACTGATCTAAGAATTTCTGTGTGTTTACTATCACTATTGAAAAATGATAATAAAAATTAAAATCGTTTTTACCATCATTGGAGGTGATTTTAACGACAAAATAAGATATTCCTTATAGGACATAAAGACAATTATTTCTTAGTATAATACAGAAATACCTACATTCATTTCTCACTTTTTTTCAATTCACAAATATAATACTTACACAATAATAAATTTTCTGGCAAGTTTTGTAATGGTTATCCTTATGACCTATGACTATTAAAGAAAATAAAGAGATACCTACCAGTGCAGAAATTTGTTTAAATTGCATGATGTAGCTTGAACTTTATGCAATCTAAACGCAATTTAATTAAAGAGTACAGAACATTTCTATTTTAAACCGATAAAAATTGTATTTGTACGCTATCCCGACAGATTGACAGCTCTCCTCTTTATTCATTATTTCACTCTGAAAACGTCAATGTCAAACTTTAACCGTGCTTTATGCCTGACATTAGTCGTTAATTTGCGCCAACTTCACATTTGATTACGTTATACCAACCTAACTAACCTGTACTTTTCGTATCTCGTAATTTACTAATTGATCGCCTATAATACCTATATAAAACGCAAGGGGAATATTGCAAAAGCCGGCTAGATTTCGCAATTCCGATACGAACGAAGATTGTGCTGCAGATAAGTCTCTATTTCTCGATATAAAACGGCTCTGGATGTCTGAAAAGATACAATACCTGTGTCGTATACACACGTAAACACCTCTCCTATATAAATAAATACGTGTTCTATAAAGTCAGTTATCTGACGTCGAATATAAGAACCTGTAACTGCGATTTCACAATGGCACAAACAACGTATTATAGGAGTTAAAGATCACGGTTCTTAGTGGCGAACAGCCATCGAGGAATTGCACTTTAATTAAATCATTTTTAACGGCAACAATTACGCTTGATTGATCCGTAATACGAGGGAGTCGGTTCAGACGCGAAAGCTCACAGATGCATGGAAATTTAAAGAAGTTTGTGTATTAGCAGGTTGATTTATAGGTTAGGCAGCGAGGAACAATACGGAACGCACATGCATGCGGCAGGTATGCGCAGTTTATTAGCTACAGGAGATCTTGTGAAACTTACTTGGAGTATTATGCAATTAATGCAGTAATTTATACACGTTTTACTGGCAATAACGAAGCGGGATAGCGACTTATACACCGACAAAGCAAGCGGAAACTGAGTAACTGAGGGGTGGTGTTAAGGGGGCGTTTACAAACCTCTTTCGCGCCAACATAATGGCAGTATAACATGGGTTACTTTGTTCAAGTTATTTTCGCAACATAGGCGGTTTTTCTGGAAAACAAGGGCATTTACACACTCTCCATGAATATGCGGAGTGAAACGATACATTTTCCATTGCATACTTAAAATATATTGTTTAATAACAGAAAATGAAACATGCATGAATAGGCGATATAGAAAATTAACAAAAATTTAAAATGGGAGCTGTAAATGTAGATAAAATTGCATGGCTTCAGTCGGGAATTGTTTGTAGAAATAAAATAAACATAAGAGTAGCTAATTAAACAATCTAATTATGATAAACAACTTGAAAAACAAATTGGATACACAGAAGAGAAGTTTACAGATATCTGCTACAACAGATATTATTTTAGTTTGGCATTCGTGACATAGATGGCACACCAAAAAGTATGGTTTTAATGTCATTAATTAGAAATACTTCATGCTTTTATATGTTTCCGTAGTGCAATTCTCTGACGGAATGTATTCTATTGTAATAGCTTGTTCATTTCTTCTTATAAACCATGCAGAGGATATTAGATATTAGAGGAATTACAGTGTAATGTATTATTCAATTAAAATAGAAATTGGAGTTTTATTGTAAAAAAAATGCGGGGTTTTATTTTATTTTTTTATAATTTTGCAGTGGAAAAAAACAATATTATGTTAAAAAAGTTTATTTTAAAAATCCTACTATTTCGTCTTGAATCTCAAAGAGTAAAATGTGTATTTCACAGTGTAACAGTAAGGACATAATTGTTGGCACCTCTGATGTTTTGTGAACACGCTTTCGTGACCTACAAATACAAAGTGAACTTAGGGGCATCTTCTAGCGATAGGGAAATAAATAATCTTAAGTATTATATTATATGTATACCATAATAGATATTATTTTATTAATGTGATGTTTGCTTCGACGTTGAAATATTTAAAAGAATCATGACTAGTAGTGGAGTTATAAGCAAATAGCTTTATAAGTTTTTACAGAGACATAGAAGTTAACTGCAGAAAAAGTTTTATTCACTGCTTTAATAATTTAATTTGTTTAATTATACCATTTTACTACTTCTAACAAAATTCTCCGTTCAAATCTTTTTAGGTTTCCAATATCCTAATTGATATGTAATACTTGTTGGTACAAAAAATCATGGAAAAACATTCATTGTTAAAATATATTGGCCTTGTCACATTTGTTTTTTAATAATCTATTAAAGCGTTTAAATTGCAAGTCTTCGGAATGTATTTTCAGAGTATTTAAGCAGTTTTCCATAAATTTGTCTATATAAATATCCTACTGTTTTACATTTCTCTGTCCACTGTAAGAGCACTATAATACAAAATGGAAAATGAATATATTTGATATAAAAAACATATGTAGAGAATTTACCACATTTTATTTATCAGAAAGAAAACAAAACTACATCTTGTTTTTTTTAGAATTATTGAAGCATTTTCCACAGCACAATGTATTGCAGTCTTTGATCACTTTTATTCATTGTAAGAAGTTATTTTTGCACACTTTAGAGCAAATAAAAGCAAAACTGTATGCTACGATGAAACAATCTAATGTCTTTCACAATAACTATACACACCACACAGAAAATAACACACGAACTAGTTATCTAATAAACAGTATACAAAATTAAAAGATAAAATAATCTGAATAAAACAAATTTCGTTTATTTATAAAACATAAACAATAACATTACGCCATCCTGAAAAGATTTTGTGCACAAAATATTCGATACCACGAAGTCTGTCAACTGTAACTAGTATAATAATAATAAAAATCAATAGTATCCGGTATTTCAATTCAAATGCATAAGAGAAAGTGAAATACGCACGCCGCGATGTATTAGGCAAGCGCCCAAAACGTATAATCATAAATCATAATTGAAGGAATTTCCCAAAAATATGTTTACCAGATATTTACGCTTGAAACACGCACCATCTCTTTTCAGAACTACCCATCACTTTCTAAATTGTCACTTTAAACTTTTTCCCAACAATAGTAAGCGAATGGTACTAGTAGCGCCATCTCATGTTCAATATATTCGACAGAGAGTTGCATTGGAGTGATTTAGTTCGTGTTACGAAAATAGAGGGATGGGTACACCGCCTTAATGCGTTATAGTATATGAATTTATGGTTATTATTTGTTGAAGTGACGGTATGTGATGTTGTTATAACAATAATGCTGGTAAGTTTAAGATCCCCTTATTACAGAAATTCAATGTTATTCCGCGCAGATGCAAGGTAATTAAATTATAATAATAAGTAGGTACCTAATAATAAAATAACCTACAAGTAATTGACGCTTGTTTTCACAATATTTATCGCAAGATGGCGCTTGTCGTTCAATGACATTTCTTGTTGATTTTTAGATTTTGACATCTTGTTTTTCCTCAAATCTAATAGGAAATAAAATGTTAGGGTAGGTAATTTGGTAGTTGTAGTATAATTTTATGGGTTTTAGAATTTTAGATAAAGGTGGAAGTTGGTAAGTTATAGTGATGGGTTATTACAATTATTAGCAATTTATTATTTTGTAACTCTAGATATCCTAAATCAAGTTTTAAGGGAAATATTGGTGTTATTGATTGTGTGCATCTTTTTTTTTCCTTTTGTGCCTACTTATATGTGTCTATCCTTTTCTGATGATGGCGATTGTTGCCAGATTTGGTGGCTGCCGGTAATGATAACGTTGCCATCATTAACTGTTTCTGTCATTTTTAAATTTCGATTATCTTTCTGTGTCCCTTGAGCTTTTTTTCTAAAAAAATATTCCACCCACGATGGCCATGATATTAACTACAGTAAACAGCTAAACAGCAAAGAAGATTTACCAAATTTTTCGAAAGGTAGATTCTACAGGTTCTTACTCGACATTGGTTTTACATTTGAGAAAATTGGAAAAAAAATGTTGGACCGTAATGATATTATGAGATGGCGCCATGATTATTTACGAGCTATTAGGAGATATCGTAAAGAAGGGAGAAAAATTGCTTTCACTGATAAATCGGGAACATTTCGTAGCAAAGTCGTGGACTTTAATGATTAGCAAAACACGTAGAAAACACATCTGCGGTTACAGTGCATCCAATCACCATTCGTCGTTGTCTGCGCTATTTCGGGTTAAAGGGCAGAATTCTCCGAAAAAAAAACTTTCATTAGTGCTGTGAACTATGCAGAATAGGAAAATCTTCGCAGAAAAGTATCATAATATCCATGAATAAGATCCAACGTTTTGGAACAAAGGTATATTTATAGACGAATGCAAATTTGATGTTTTTACCAAAGATGGGCGCGAACAAGTGTGGAGGAAACCCAACGAAGCACTTCAGCCCAGACATGTAATGGGAACTGTAGAGGGATCACAATTGGTCATGGTCTGGGGTTGTATAGCGGCAAGTGAAGTGGGTCAATTGCATTTTATAGGCACTATTATGGATAGATACGGATATTTGGATATCTTAAAAACCAGTTGCATTGCCATTATTGAGCAACTGGGTCTATTAGACGACTACGTCTTCCAGCAAGACAATGACTCGAAGCATACTTCGGGTCTTGTTAAGGAATGGTGACTTTATCATGTAAAAAAGCAGCTTCATTCGCCGCTATAATCGCCAGATCTCAATGTAATCGAACATTTGTGGGATGAATTGAAACGCCGTATTCAGCACAGATATGTTTCCAATAAAAACGAATGAAAAACGGTTCTACTAGAAGAATGGCAACGTATTTCACCACAAACAACCAAAAAACTTGTGTCATCAATGCCATCTACAAGCCGTTTTGCAAGCTTCTGGCGAGTCCTACACGATACTAAACTGCAGTATAAAAAATTTAAATGCATCGTATGTTAGACTTTTATTCACTTGCACTTTTTATAAATTTCCTTTTTATAGGATACAATGCTGAGAAAGTAATTTTCTATTTTATGTTTTTGTATTATATTTCTAGTGTCTTGCTTTGTTGTACTTATTTGGTCGAAATACCATGTGATTCAAAATGATTGTCGTAAGAAAAAAACTGTTTTCCGGAAAAATTTATCTATACTTATTACAATTTAATGAGCGAAGTTGTAGTATCTTTCGATTTATTATCTTATAAATTTTTTTCAAATCGTTTATATTTACATCTAATATCACCAACAATAGTATTTCTGAATACTGTAAGAAAATAAGGGAATTTATCTAAGGTAATTAGCTCAACAAACAAGTAAAAAAATCAATAATAACATTAAGTGAAATAGTTTATTACATTTTATAATTTTATAGGCTTATCATACACTTCAGCGCAATGAGCTGTCAAAGAAAGTTACAACTTTCATCCTATAAAGTTTCTCTACGGTACAGGAATTATTACCATTAGATCACGATAGGCGATTGGAATATTGTCATTGGTTCAATAACAATTTAAGGGACGATGACTTGCTAAACAAATCATTTTTCTCGGATGAAGCCTGGTTTTATCTAACAGGCTATATCAATTCACAAAACTATCGTATCTGGTCTGCAGAAAATCCACACGAATTTCGAGAAACGCAATTGCATCCCGTAAAAGTTGGAGTTTGGTTAATATTCTTCGAGAAAACTGTAACAGCCCAACGTTACCACAACAGATGTTGGAATTGTTTATTGCAGAGTTACAAGAAAATGAGCTTGAAGCAGGTTATTTTCAGCACGATAATGCTCCAGCACATACTGCTCGACAAACCTGCCAATATCTTCAACAGTTAGAGCACAAAGATGGCCACCAAGATCGCCTGATCTAACCCCATTAGATTACTTCATGTTTGGCTATCTAAAAAATAGGATCTATAGAAACCGCATGCATACCATAGAAGAACTGAGAGATGCAGTTTTGTCACTTAATAATTATACTAATTGTATGTTATAATTTAAAGTAATAAATAAATTTAGTTAAACACCAGTTAGTACTGAATTGTAAAATTATAATTTAGTAAAGTTAAATTAATTACATTTCATTTTAAAAGCAAAACACCAATCCATAGTCGTTTATATAATGCGAGTTCAATATAGGTTAGGTTTTCCTTATTTATGACAGATCGGTTTACTTTTTATGTTCCACACTGACTTAGTTCAAACTTCATTACAAACACGCGGCCATATACCTACAGCCTGTTACTATCTATAGGAGCGGATTTGACAATCATTTTGAATCTCATAGTATATTACACAAGTTAGGAAAATGATCATTTTTTTTCGGTTTTCTTCTTACAGTTATTTACTCCGAAAACTATGATCATTATAAAGTGAAGACTTTCTTGGATTCAATGTTATAAATACCAGGCGTGTGGCCTGTTTTATGTAGTGCAGTTTTATACAGTACCTAGTACACATAAGTGTCAGAATCATGCTAAACTATAAACTTTGTGAGAAATCCCCAGTCAACCAGATCCCATACTAATCCGTTCCGTAAATCAGATATCGGGAGCGTTATCTGATTCCCACACGACCAGACCAACGGCCAGAGCCAGCAGATCCATTCATTGGCGAATTAAACGCGACTACACACTACAGTGGCCGTACGTGGCCGTAGCACGGAGATCTTCCTGCTTCCTGATCGGCGACAGGAACAACAATTGACCGTCCCGCACTCGCTTGCGTAACACAATGGGGCGTTAAATACACTTGCACATCCGAACCGGTCCTCTAGAAAGATTCCCACGGGTCTGGTGATGGTGGCGACGCTGCGGGACCACCCTCCCGGATACAATAGGAAATTCGGGCCACTTCGCAAGTGTCGCGGACATGTGCCGGTAGCCCCGGTCACCCTCTAAACACCCAGTGCAGTTGGATTGTTTCGTTTTAGATTGATGGTCGTCGATTGTAAATATTTGTTTCGAATGAGGCGCAAGTGGTCCGGTGGGAACTGTTTCTGACGTCGTATGCGTGTGGGTTAATGGAAATTCATTAATCGGGATCGATGGAGTACGATTTAAACGTAATAGCATTTCACTGTAAAAAAAAAAAAAAAATGCGTTATCATGCAAAGCAACACAAAAACTCTAACTTTTACACCTCACTGTAAAAAGATTGGAATACAATTTTATTAATGAGAGGCAATTCCTATGTAACTTGTGAACGATAATAGATAGTCTTATTCAAAATGCAAGTTGTCGGTTCGAAAATGATAATAATATACTATTGAGATTCAAAAAGATTGTCAATTCCGCTCCTATAGATAGTAACAGGGTGTAGGTATATGCCGCGTGTTTGTAATGAAGGTTTGAGCTAAGTCAGTGTTGGAACATAAGAAAGTAAACGGATCTGTCATAAATAAGGAAAACGTAACCTATATTTGAACTCGCATTATACATAGAAACGACTATGGATTGGTGTTTCTGCTTGTAAAAATGAAATGTAATTAATTTAACTTTACTAAATTATGATTTTACAATTCAGTACTAACTGTGTTTTAACTAAATTTATTTATTACTTTAAATTATAACATACAATTAGTATAATTATTAAGTGACAAACTGCATCCCTCAGTTCTTCTATGGTATGCATGCGGTTTCTATAGATCCTATTTTTAGATAGCCAAACATGAAGTAATCTAATGGGGTTAGATCAGGCGATCTTGGTGCCATCTTTGTGCTCTAACGACCTGTCAGCAAAAAACTGTTGAAGATATTTGGCAGGTTTGTCGAGCAGTATGTGCTGGAGCATTATCGTGCGAAAATAACCTGCTTCAAGCTCATTTTCTTGTAACTCTGCAATAAACAATCCAACATCTTGGTAACGTTGGGCTGTTACAGTTTCCTCGAAGAAAATTGGCCCTATTATTCGTTGCCTGGACATAGCTAACAAACTCCAACTTTTACGGGATGGCAATTGCGTTTCTCGAAATTCGTGTGGATTTTCTGCAGACCAGATACAATAGTTTTCTAAATGTGATATAGTCTGTTAGATAAAACCACGCTTCATCCGAGAAAAATGATTTGTTTAGCAAGTCATAGTCCCTTAAATTGTTATTAAACCAATGACAATATTCCAATCGCGCTACATTGTATCTAATGTGTAATAATTCCTGTTACATAGGAAACTTTATAGGGATGAAAATGTAACTTTCTTTTGACAGCTCGTTGCGCTGAATGTGTATGATAAGCTTATAAAAATTATAAAATGTAATAAACTGTTTCACTTAATGTAAATATTGATTTTTTACCTGTTTGTTGAGCTAATTACCACAGATGATTCCCTTATTTTCTATACAGTATTCAGAAATACTATTGTTGGTGATATTAGTGTAAATATAAACGGTTTGAAAGAAATTATAAGATAAATAATCGAAAGATACTACAACACGCACGCCAATGTCGCTAAATGTCAAGAAAATTCATTTAATGTATGAAATTGTATGTAGCTAACTTCGCCTCATTTAAATTGGTAATAAGTATAATAATTTTTCCGGAAAACAGTTATTTTTTAAGACAATCATTTGAATCATAGAATTT